>WSYH01007742.1:0-31900 GCA_036426205.1 Ascaphus truei
AGGACCGTGGTAATGAAGAAAGTTGAGATTGTAAGCCGAATTCCAAAGTTCAATGTAATACAAATGGTGAGTATAGCAACTAGAGTAACTGGAGATTAAGTGTGAGGACTGTGACGAGGACTGTGAGATAAGTAAAATGAGATGAGATTATGGTCAGAGAGTAGGTGTCAGAGTCTTCCTAGAATCCTGCTCCCAGCCACAGTTCCTTTCTCTGTCCACCGGGTGTACTGCTGTTTTCTGTCTGCTCTGGGGTACCTCTGTCTGTCTGTCTGTCTTCTCTTGTTGCTCCTGTCCTCTGTCCTTTTTGGTTTCCTGTTCCTCCTTTGCCTTTGTTTTGTGATCTTGACTCCTCCTGTTGCTGCCCTGATCTGATCTGACATTTATTTATTTATTTATAAAATATTTTACCAGGAAGTAATACATTGAGAGTTACCTCTCGTTTTCAAGTATGTCCTGGGCACAGAGTAAAACAAATAATACATGGTTACAAGTACAGTTACATAAATGAACAAGGTATACATTATATACAGAGACATTGCGTGCACAGTTAAAGAAAATATATATTATGAGCGTATGAAACAGTTACAGACCAGATTAAAGTGTGAGACAGCCTTACATTTGAAAGAACTTAAGGTGGTGGTGGATATGAGAGTCTCTGGTAGGTTGTTCCAGTTTTGGGGTGCACGGAAGGAGAAGGAGGAACGTCCGGATACTTTGTTGAGCCTTGGGACCATGAATAGTCTTTTGGAGTCTGATCTCAGGTGATAGGTGTTGTATGTGGTAGGGGTGAGGAGCTTGTTCAGGTAGCTGGATAGCTTGCCCAGAAAGTATTTGAGGGTGAGACAGGAAAGGTGAACTTTGCGCCTAGACTCGAGTGATGACCAATCTAGTTCTTTGAGCATTTCGCAGTGATGTGTGTTATAGTTGCATTGGAGAACAAAACGACAAATTGAATTGTAGAGGGTGTCAAGTTTGCTAAGGTGGGTTTGAGGAGCCAAGCCATATACTATGTCTCCATAGTCAATAATTGGCATTAGCATCTGCTGTGCAATACGCTTTCTGACCAGGAGACTTAGGGAGGATTTGTTCCTGTAAAGTACCCCTAGTTTGGCATAGGTCTTGGTTGTCAGGGTATCAATGTGCATCCCGAATGTTAAGTGGGAGTCAAACCATAAGCCCAGGTATTTAAAACTAGTGACAGGTGTTAGGGTGGTGTTAGTGTTGGTTCTAATCAGGAGCTCAGTCACTGGAATCTTTACAAATTTAGTCTTGGTCCCAAATACCATTGTTACAGTCTTGTCAGTGTTTAAAAACAGTTTGTTTTGGGAAATCCAGTTTTCGAGTCTCAAAAAGTCAGACTGAAGTATGTGTTGAAGGTCAGAGAGGCTATGGCTGTGTGCATATAGGATTGTGTCATCTGCATACATGTGTATTGAGGCTTCCTTACAAGCTGTGGGAAGTTCATTAATGAACACTGAGAAGAGTAGGGGCCCCAGAACAGAGCCTTGCGGGACACCACAGGTGATATCCAGGGGGTTGGAGTTAGAGCCTGAGATGGACACATGTTGGGATCTTCCTGATAGGTAGGACTGAAACCAGTTTAAATCATGTTTCCCTATTCCAGAGCTCTGGAGTTTGTTAAGCAGGATAACATGATCAACTGTATCAAAAGCCTTTGCAAAATCTAGGAATACTGCACCAGTGAGTTGTCCCCGTTCCATTCCACACTGGATTTCATTGCAAACTTTTAGCAGGGTAGTTACGGTGGAGTGTTTGGGACGAAACCCAGACTGGAATTGGCTAGGGAAATTTGTTTTGGTGTAGAAATCGATAATTGGGAGTGGACACATTTTTCCATTACTTTGGATAGAATTGGGAGAAGTGAGATTGGCCTGTAGTTTGAGACAGTGTTTTTGTCCCCACTTTTGAAGATTGGGACAACTCTGGCAGTTTTCCAGGTCTTAGGGATATGGCCTGCAGACAGGATAGAGTTGACTATGGACGCAATTGGTTTGGCAATGGCTGGGGCACCAAGTCGTAGGAACCTAGATTATAGTAAGTCATGTCCACATTGGCTGCTTAGTTTTAGTTTGAGGAGCGCTTGTGTAATCTCCTCTTCAGATACTGGGCTAAATTGAAAATTGTGGGCAGTGTTGGGAGGGGGTGGGACTGTAGGGATACTCCCAGGATGAGATTCATGTTTGGGGTTTGTGCTGCGTTTCGCTAATAAGTTAGTGGCACACCCCACAAAGTAATCATTGAATGCATTTGCAATGTCAGTGGGGTTTGTCAGAGTAATATCCCCCTTAGTGATATTACTTGGTTGTTGATGGTTAGGAGGCTGGAATATATTGTTAATAACCTTCCAGAAGTTAGCTGGGTTTGATGTATTTTGGTGGAGATTGTCAGAGTAATATTGTGCTTTTGCATGCCTTGTTTGCCTTGTGCACATGTTCCGCATGCATCTGTAGTGATTGAGATCCTTGGTAGTGCTAGTTACTTTGTAGCTTTTCCACAAGGCATCCCTGAACTGGTAGAGTGCTATAAGGTCAGGTGTAACCCATGGAAGGTGGGCCCCCGTACCCTTATTTTGCGTAGTGGAGCATGGGTATCGCAGAGTTTTAAGAACTCGGATTGGAAATAGTCGAGCGCAGAATCGGGGTCGGGAATTAAATCGATTCTGTGCCATTGGCAGTTGGTAAGGTCATCCAGAAACTGTTGTGGGTTAAAGTTTCTAAATGTTCTAATGAGGAGAACTTTAGGGCTTGAATGGGGCGGTTTAATTTTCCTTACACAGTACACTATTGCATGGTCACTGAAAATATCAGGAAGGATGCCAGAGGATTGGATTCTGCTGGGGTTTGAGGAGAGAATCCAGTCTAGCAAGGAATGGTTGTGCGATTTCAGATTAATCCGTGTGGGTTGGGAAATGAGTTGCGATAGGTTAAGTGACTTGAGTTGTATCTGGATTTTGTGGTTTTTAGGGTCAAGCCAATTGAAGTTGAAATCCCCAAGAACTAGCAGCTCACTCTTCTCATTCAGAGAGGAAATGGAGCCAAGAAATTGGGTGATATCAGTCAAGGATTGTAGAGGGGCTTTAGGGGGGCGGTAGATGCCAGCAAGCAAGATGGGCTTAGAAAAGGGGAGGCAGATTTTGCCAACTAGAGTTTCAAAAGAGGGTGGACTTGGTGGGCAATTTAACAGTGTAAATTGTAAGGTGTCTGCAATATAAAATAACACCCCTCCTCCTCTCTTTGACCTATCTCTCCTAAAAATGGAGTATCCCTGAATGGCGATATTTGCATCAGGGGTTTTAGGGGATAGCCATGTTTCTGTAAGAATGATGGCTTTGGGTTTATGCATAAGGCACCATGCCCTTAGTTCGTCCAGTTTGGGCAGCAGGCTCCGGATGTTTATATGGGCGACAGATAGCCCTTTTTGGAATTTAAAGGTGGAATTCTCAGGGGCATGGGACAGAGCTGAAATGGGAGGACCTGGGTAAGGTTCAATATCACCTGCTAAAGAGAGTAATAGTATGAGTAGAAAATTTGGGTAGTTGTTTGCAAGTTGTAGATTTGTGATGTTTGCCATTTGAGTGAGCAGTGGTTGGTGTGCTGGTTTTTAGAGTTCTCCGCCAACATTCAGTAGATAGTGCAAGGCTTTTGAGTAGTCCACGGTGTATGGTGATGTTGGGTGTGGGCCAGGATGGAGGAGTTTGTAGTGGATAGAGGGAGTAACATCTCCATGAGAGCAGGAGAAAGAAAAAAATTAAAATACATAGCAGGTTCATTATGCCAGAGGTAGGCAGTGCTGCAAGGAGCTGTTGTGAGCAGAGTGAGTGTGTGCAGACTAAACAGCAGGGGTGTGCCTGTTCCTTGTCAAATGTTTAGCTGTATTGCAATGCTAGAGTCAGTTCAGGGTTTCAGTGTATTGTGCAATCAGTTTTGGGAGAGACTGCAGTAAATAAGTTGTAAAAGGGTGGGGGGTTGAAATAGGCAGGTTAGCAAGCATGGGATCATAGTGTGATCTGAATAGCTTACCGTTTGTTGTCTTGAGTAAAAGAGTTTGCAGAAAGAAGCAGTCCCCAGTCACCTCTAGTCAAACTGTAGTCTAACTGTATTTATCACTTAAAAACCTCACTTTAAATGCCTCACTGTCTAATGCCTAATGCAGTTCCTGCAAAGATGAAGGAAAGGTGTTGGTATTATACAGATAAAAGCAGTCACATGACCCTCCCCCTCCCCAATCAATCAGCTTGTTCCATTTGGTCAATTAACAGCACAGAGTTAAGAGGGTAAAAAAAAAAAAAAAAAAAAAAAAAATCTCTCTCCCACACTCTGTCTCTCTCCCACACTCTGTCTCTCTCCCACACGCTGTCCATCTCTCTCTCTCCCACTGTCTCTCCCACTGTCTCTCCCACTCTCTCTCCCTCTCTCTCTCCCTCTCTCTCTCTCCCACACTCTCTCTCTCTCTCTCTCTGTCACCCACTCTCTCTCCCACACTCTCTCTCCCACACTCTCTCTCTCTGTCACCCACACTCTCTCTCTCTCTCTCTCTCTCTCTTTCTCTCTCTCTCCCACACTCTCACTGAACTAGGGAATAAGTGCTTTAGACATGAAAGTAACATTAGGGAAGAGGAGTCCCTGCCCCGAGGAGCTTACAGTCTAATTGGTAGGTAGGGAGAACGTACAGAGACAGTAGGAGGGAGTTCTGGTAAGTGCGTCTGCAGGGGGCCAGTGAAAAAGGTTTAAGGCGGGAGAGGGCTTTAGATACAAAGGGGGTAGAAAGAAGACATCCTTGAGAAGAACGCAAGAGTCTGGATGGTGCATAACGAGTAATTAGGGCTGAGATGTAAGAAGGGGCAGAAGAGTGTAAAGCTTTAAAAGTGAGGAAAAGAATGGAGTGTGTGATTTGATCGGAAGCCAGGAGAGGGATTTCATGAGGGGTGATGCTGAGACAGATCTAAGAAAGAGTAGAGTGATTCTGGCAGCAGCGTTTAGGATAGATTGTAGGGGAGACAGGTGAGAGGCAGGAAGGCCGGACAGCAGGAGTTACAGTAATCAAGACGGGAGAGAATGAGGGCCTGAGTCAGAGTTTTAGCAGTCGAGCAACAGAGGAAAGGGTGTATCTTTGTGATATTGCGGAGGAAAAAGCGACAGGTTTTAGATATGTTTTGCATGTGAGGGGCGAATGTGAGAGAGGAGTCGAGTGTGACCCCTAGGCAACGTGCTTGGGCTACTGGGTGAATGACCGTAGTTCCAACAGTAATGTGGACGGAGGTAGTAGGGCCAGGTTTGGGAGGAAGTATGAGGAGCTCTGTTTTTGCCATGTTGAGTTTAAGGCGGCGGAGGGCCATCCAGGATGATATAGCAGAGAGACATTCAGAAACTTTGGTTTGTACAGCAGGTGTAAGGTGGAGTGTTGAAAAGTAAATTTGTGTGTCATCAGCATAGAGGTGATGTTTAAACCCAAAAGATGTTATTAGGTCACCTAGAGAGAGTGTGTACATAGAAAAGAGAAGAGGTCCTAGTACAGAGCCCTGGGGTACCCCCACAGAGAGATCAATAGAGGAGGAGGTGTTAGCAGAAGAGACACTGAAAGTACGATGGGAGAGGTAGGATGAGATCCAGGATAGAGCTTTGTTCAGAATACTAAGTGTATGGAGAATGTGAAGGAGAAGAGGGTGGTCCACGGTGTCAAATGCTACAGAGAGGTCGAGTAATATGAGCAGAGTGTAATGACCTCTGTCTTTGGCAGCATGGAGGTCATCAGTTATTTTAGTGAGGGCTGTTTCCGTGGAGTGAGTAGTACGGAAGCCAGATTGTAGAGGGTCTAGGAGAGAATAGGTGATGAGAAAATGGAGCAAGCAAGAGAATACAAGACATTCAAGGAGTTTAGAGGCAAAAGGCAGGAGGGAGACGGGTCGATAGTTAGAAAGACAGGTAGGGTCAAGCTTGCTGTTTTTGAGTAATGGTATAACTGTTGCATGTTTGAAGGAGGATGGAAAGGTTCCAGAGCAGAGGGAGGAGTTAAAAATGTGTGTGTGAGTGTAGGGATTGTAGTAGGAGCAAGAGGTTTTAGGAGATGGGAGGGAATGGGGTCAAGAGAGAAAGTGGTAGTGGGAGAAGAGGCGATCAACAGTGACACATCCTCATCTGAGACAGTGGAAAAAGAGTCAAGGAAAGCAGGAGGAGAGTTAGGAAGAGGTGTAGGATGGGAGGAAGAAACAGAGGGGATGTTCTGACGTATGGATTCCACCTTTTCCTTAAATAGTCAGCAAAGTCCTGAGAGGAGATGGAGGAAGGAGAAGCAGCTGAGGGTGGTTTGAGTAGAGCATCAGAGACAGAGAACAGTCGGCGTGGGTTAGACTTGCGCATGTTGATTAGTGAAGAAAAGTAGGCTTGTTTAGCTTGCGAGAGGGCAGAGTTGAAACAGGATAGCATCAATTTGTAGTGAAGGAAGTCAGCGAGAGTGTGAGATTTCCTCCAGAGGCATTCAGAGGAACGAGTGGTGGAACTCAGCATGCGCGTGTTGGAATTTAGCCAGGGTCTAGGGTTAGAAGGGCGAGGGTGGCAGAGAGAAAGCGGGGCATGTAGATCAAGAGAGGAGGACAAGGCAGAGTTGTAGTTCCTGACCAGGTTGTCAGGGTCAGTAGCAGAGCTGAGAGAGGAGAGGGAGGAGCATAAAGTGGACTCAAAGTCAGGTAAGTGAATAGAGCGCAGGTTTCTGAGGTAGATGGAGGTGGAGAAGGGGAGAAGCGAGATAGAGAGAATGAGATGAGGTGATGGTCAGAGAGAGGAAAAGGGGAAATGGAGAAATCGGAGAGAGAAGTTTTTAGTGAAAACCAGGTCTAAGTAGTGGCCATCCTTGTGGGTGCTGGCTGCAGTCCACTGTTGAAGGCTAGAGAGAGAAAGTGGGAAGCCCAAGGGAGAGAGGGGTCATCAATGTGACAATTGAAGTCCCCAAGGAGAAGAACAGAGGAGTCTGAAGAGAGAAAGAAAGAGAGCCAGGATTCAAAGTGAGAGAGAAAGGCAGAAGGGGGATGAGTAGAGGTAGGTGGGCGATAGATGACCGTCACATGGACAGGGAGAGGAGAGAAGATCTGGACAGTGTGAGCCTCAAAGGAGGGAAAAGCAAGAGATGGAGGAATAGGATATATATTATATGTTGAAGGATAACTTAAGGAAGCCCTGATAACAGTATTGTCCTTTGTACATACTCAGCTGCTTCCACTTGAGATGACCAGTTCTAACCCTAATGTCTAAACCAATTCCTAATTCACCTTCTTTCCTTATGCCATGATACAGCAACCTCTTCTAAACTCTTAAAACCAGGACAAGGAAAAAATACCGTATTTTGTAAACTAACTCCTCTATAGAGATAAGCGAATTCTTTTAGCGTATTTGGATCGCCCGTTTAATGTGGCCCGTAGATTTCAGTGAATCAATCTGAAAAAGTGCGTTTTGCAGATTTTTTATTATTAACAATACACTCCGCGGATTCTACAACCCGCGGATGGATTTGTAGAACGCAATCCGCGGATTCAGCAATTGTAAATTGTAAAGAATCCGCCAACGGATTGCTGAATCTGCGGATTTTACAAATCCATCCAAGTGTTGTATCAAATTGTGGTTTTTGATGAATCCACGCGGATTGAAAATCGCCTTAATCGGTTTCCATTTTTAGACCCCAAAATGGATTTTGGGGATTATATCAGTGAAAATCCAGGAAACGGATTTGCGCGGCTTTGCCCATCTCTACTGCTTTATACCTTCACTAACTCCAAGCTTTCTCTTCTAACTGCATTTGAAATATCTATAACCACCTCAAGTCTCTCAACATTGCATTACAGGAAGTAATCAAAGAGTTAGAACAACTTGCAGATAAACATACTAAAGATAAATAATACATGTAAATAAAAGAATAAACAACTTTACTCTCTTAGAAACAGCACACTGTTCTCAATGTAGAATACAGCACGTACAGAGCAAACACTTCTATACCAGTGGTTTTCGAACCTGTGCTCGGAGACCACCATTCATAAACATTTGTAGGAATAGCCAATGCCTTTGCATTTGCACACAAGGGAATCCATCTATTTTAGATCTGAATATACAGCAGGTCCTCAGTCATGCGGCGGGTTCCATTCCAAGGACCCGCTGCAAAGAGAAAATCGCCGGAAAGCCGATCTGGTGATTTTTGTTATGTGCGCATGTGCAGACCGGCAATGCGCCGTACTACGCATGCACAACTTCGGCAAAGCCCCTCATTCTGCCCATGCGCAACCCCGGCCCGTTCTGTGCATGCGCGACATCGGACCGGCCCATTCTGTGCATGCACAACAATGGCGGCTCCCTTCTTGGTACCGCCGTATCGCCGAGAAGCGGGGCCTTCCTGTACTATTGGTTGGCCCAAAAATATTGTTTGACTCACGGCCCTGAGGAGAAGAGGTTTATGACACTAAACATGGCATTCTGGGAAAGGTCAAAGTCTAACTTTTTACTCGAAAATACATTTCCATTGCTCACCGTGTTCAAAAACTTTTGGGTGTTCCATGTGTAACACCCTCCCCCGCCTCCCCCTAAGGGAGATAGAAGGGGATGTGTGGTGTTCGTGATGCTGACCTGCAGGTATCCAGGAGCCTGCGCCTCCGCAGAGCAGGGAGCTTGGAGGGTAGATATTCTCTTTCACAGGATAGGGTGCAGCGCCTCCACCTGCAAGGGCTCTGTCAGAGGCCGGGGTGACCCCTTGAAGGAACTTGTAGATCAGTAACTTATCACAGACTGCCAGGAACTTTGCAAACTGGTTGAGGTTTATTGTCAGCAGGATCAGCATGAACAAACAGCAACAATCAGGACAGGTTTGGGCTCCCTGTAGGTCATCAGAACTAGCCCTCACACTACCCCTACCACGTGTAGGATGCTTTCAGCCCCTCCCACGTTAGGGTAGCTGCTCTTGGTCTCCTAGCTCCAGGACCCCACAGTTAGGAATCTCCCTCCTCTATGCTCTGTGCAACAGGAAAGGCATCCCCTTTATTCTCCTGCCTGGTGATATGGCTTGCTGCTCTGCTTGCCTTCCCTGGGGTTTATACTCTGGCACAACTGGGCCCCACTTAACCCAGCTCACCTTCTCAGGCCTCTCTTCACTCAGGACCCCAGGACACACCAGGACACACCTAATCCTAAAGGGCGGTTCCCCAATTTATATACCCTGGTTATGTGAACCTTTCCTTCCCAAGTCTCTGGGCAAAACAAAGTGTTGCACAGCATCACCTCACTGATCACATGAGCTACTAGAATCTTCCTAGCTCTGAGTCATGCCTCATGTGCCAAGAAGTTGTAACATTGTAGCCTAGCTCTGAGCTAGCTCTCATGGAAGACTTAGGCAACGCTTATAGTGCGCTTGACGGAGACGCGACGGGTGGCATCACCCGTTGCCGTCTCCACACGCGAAAGTTATAATTTAACTTTCGGCGACATCGCTGGTGACCTGGCCATTGATACTGTATGTTCAGAGGCTGTCACATGTGGCGACAGGCTCCGAAAAATCAAATTTTATCAGCTTCAAGAATTCATTTCGCTGCCGTCGCTCCTGTCGCTACGTCGCGTCGCGCTTACTATAAGTGTTTTCAGGCGATGTCGCGTCGCCGGCACTATAAGCGCAGCCTAAGGCTATGTCCATATACTGCTGCGGCGCATCTGAATCTAACACATCGCCGGTTTTTCCCTGGCTTTTTCCTGGAATGCGATGCACTTCACCTGGAGCATGCCGAATTCATTTTGCGTTCTCAGCCACGGGTCATGCGCGGTTGACGCGCGGTTGATGCGTTTATTGAGAATGGTTCGGATTTAATAGGTTGCAATTCTTCGCGTGTCCGCCAGATGGCAGATATTCATGAATTGTAATGCGCATGCGCTTCAGTAATGTGTCGACTTGCAGGTGTTTCGTTTAAAAAAGATACCACAGTGTGCTATTGTAACTTGGCCTTGAGACTGAAGGAAGAGGTTGCAAAAATGTATCAATTTAGGCTTTTCATATTAAAGAAAGACAAAGACCAGTTTCGGTTACAGTTTTTCCAGAGACCCGTCGCCCGCCATCAGTGTTCAAGTGCAGCCCGTTTTCCAAAAACCCGACAGAAGTTACGCGTATTTGATATGGGCCGCGATTAATGCAACAGATGATAAGATGGCAACAGTTGTTCAAATTTATCAGTTTTTTATCGAAAACTATGACTTTTACAAATTTTCGCCAGCTCCTCATACGTGGAAGTGTGCAATAAGGAAAAGGTTATGTAGCGATCCCTGTTTTTATCGTATTGAGCCACAATTTGTTGGAGGGTATTGGTGTGTATCACCGGCTTTTTCCTGTATCTATGATCATGCCGACGCCAAAAGGCGAAGGGTCGTGTTAAAACCAACTAAGAAACGACAGTCACTGCCAAGCAATGCACCAGCACCGGCTTCCAATAACGGTCCCACCATCAGTAACAACCCTGAGTCTGAGACGGATTTCGCGTGCAGTTTCGATCAAGCTTGCATGTACCTAAGCAATTTACTGCCTAATCAGCTGACTACAGGTGGACTAGTCCCGCTGCAAACTATCGACGTGGATGATCAAGAACACTGGACTGGCAGTGGACCGGCGCCGGCGCCAGCTGAATGGGAAATTCTATGGTGAGTTTTGTTGCCGTATTATTTTCTGTGTTTTTTTTATTTTGACAATACAGTATCAATATCGGTGCGATTTAAAAGTCAAGCGATTCTCCTGTAAGCAATATCATTGGCTGAGCGGCTTCTACAGTACTGTACTGCAGATACTGAACAATTGGTGGAACGCTAGGCGCATGCGCATTGTAACCTTCTTGAAACGCATATGCGTGTCATTACATCGACGGTAGGCGCATGCGCATGTGAACAGGAGACGCCCCCCAAGAAAATTATTGGTGGGACTGGCTGGGAACTTCTTTAGACCATTACAGTAAAACTTTTCTTTTTGTTTTTCCTCAGAAAAGAAAGCGGCTAATGGAGGGATTTCGATGGATAATATCGCTTTGTGTAACAATGCCTGCACATTGCTGAATCGGATTAAAAAACCCACGTACCGGAGTCTACAGTTTAGTGGCCGTTGTTATTGATTAGGATAGAATACTGTAACCTGAAACAGTATGCTGATGTTTTCCGGCCGTACAGTATACAATACTTTTTTATAAACAGTATACTGTGTAATAAACCCGAAAAAATAAAAACTATGCATTTATTCTACATGTACAGTATCACAGTACTGTACATACATTATGTGTCTTCTACAGTATACAGTGCCAGTACATACAGTACAGTACAGTATGTGTCTTCTATTTTTTTTAATACTCATACTGAGCATGCCTACAGTATACAGAGAAGCGGCAGCGACGTCGAAGAAGGGTGGAGGAGGTGACCTGTGGATATCCGGTAGAGGAGAAGTGGCAGCGTCGTCAAAGAGGGATGGAGAAAGTGACCTTTGGATTTCCGGGCGAGAAGCAGAGTCGTCTAAGAGCAAAGGAGAAAGTGACCCGTGGATTTCAGAGGCGGCAGCGTCGTCGGATAGAACCGGAGAAGATGGCCTGTGGGTTTCCGGGAGGGCGGTGGCAGCGTCGAGGACGAATGGTGGAGAAGACAGGCTGAAGATTTCCGGGACAGCGGCGGCAGAGTCGTCGAAGCCTATGGGAGGAAGTGGTCTGCGGGTTCGATGGGTTGGCTGCCAATCGTTTTGCGTCGAGAGTACATCACAGTATATCTTCTTGACATAATAAGGCTGACGTCTCTGAAAACCCTTAGCCTTTGGGGTCAGCAGAAGGTTTTCTTTATTGGCCTTAGCCTGTCGCTTTTGCCTTGGCGTGGAAACGGCAACCACCTTTCGCTTTTTCTGCATGACAGGCACGGCAGAGGCGAGTGGGTTCCTGTGTCCATAGAATCGGGGTTGC
Organism: Ascaphus truei; assembly: GCA_036426205.1. Lineage (NCBI taxonomy): Eukaryota > Metazoa > Chordata > Amphibia > Anura > Ascaphidae > Ascaphus > Ascaphus truei. The sequence continues at coordinate 11,960 of WSYH01007742.1, forward strand.
TCCATGGAAGCAGGTGGCACAATGCAGTATCTGGACAAGGGCAAGTTCAGATAAAGATCATCGAGTGGTGGGCTATGCAAAGTGTGTAACCTTTTATGCATGGCAGCGAGGTACAGGTGTTGAAAGTGGGCGTACTCTAATGTGAGTCATTACCGTATAAATACACCATCCATTTTGTGGATTCACTGCACATTGAATACACATCGACTAAACATCGAATATACATTCTTGTGTTTGTATTTCTTTTTACTTGCAGCAATGGTTGTTAAAAAGATTTCCAAGGATCTCAGCATGCGAATTAAGGAGATGTACACGAGCGGACACCGAATTGCTGCTATCCAACGCTGGTTAGCTACTTCTGGCCTCGTTGTGCCAGCAACCACCGTGAGCTATCATGCACACGGAAAAAACAGAGAACGCAAAAGGGCACCAAGGGTAACTAATGCGTAAGTATATTTATAACACTTTAAAAAAAAATTTAGATCCAAAAATGTACTGTACATCTACAGTACTGTATCTAATATTTTTGTTATTTCTGTAGATTTATATTACAACAGTATATATATATATATTGTATATTTATATTTATATTACAACAGTATATATAATTTTTATATTTATATTTATATTACAACAGTATATATATTTTGTATATTCATATTTATATTACAACAGTGTATATATTTTGTATATTTATATTTATATTAAAACAGTGTATATATTTTGTATATTTATATTTATATTATAACAGTATATATATTTAGTATATTTATATTTATATTACAACAGTATACAGTATATTTTGTATTTTTATATTTATATTACAACTGTATATATATTTTTTATATTTATATTTATATTACAACAGTATACAGTTTACAGTATATTTTGTATATTTATATTTATATTACAACTGTATATATATTTTTTATATTTATATTTATGTTACAACAGTATACAGTATACAGTATATTTTGTATATTTATATTTATATTACAACTGTATATATATTTTGTATAGTCATATTTATATTACAACAGTATATATATTTTGTATATTTATATTACAACAGTACACTGGCGACACACTTTATTCGAGCTTGGCTAGTCCCACGAATTCGGGTATACCCGGGTGTATTGAGGTTTGTGACTGTTTTCTGCCCGAGTGCATTGAGTTATTTTCCAAGCAGGGATTGAAGCATTTTATTCCCGCTGGCTGCAATACTGCACAGTATATATATATAAACTGCATTACAATTCATGAATTTATGCCATCTGGTAGACACGCGAAGCATTGCAGCCTATTAAATCCTAATCATTATCATTTAACAGATCAGCCGCCCATCAGCCAGGCATGAACCCAGGCTGGGAAGGCAAATGCAACGGGGCTTGTCAGAGGTTAGGAGTGGCGCATTCCAGGTATCTGCCAGGTACATACCGGGTATTTGCTCGAATAAAGTGTGTCGGTGCAGTATATATATTTTGTATATTTATATTATTTCAATAGTTTTATATTGCTGCATATTAATAGAACAATATATTGTATCCTGTTGATCTACTGTCTCTAATATTTTTACTTACCGGAATGTTTTTCTTTACATTGTAGGAAGACAACTGTTCTGGTGGACAAAATAAGTGAGGAGAATGATGAGAAGAGTGCATTAAGGGTCAAATACACTCTGCAGGAAAATCACAATCTCACTGTATCCGAGACCAGCATAAAGAAGATGAGACGCAGCATTGGATGGAAATATGGACGTGTGAGGTTAGTACTGGACAGTACAGGAGGAAAAAGTGTTGTTTAGGAAACTGTACTGTACCGCTAAAATTATTTATTCTTTGTCATTACAGAGCGTACCCCATGATAAGGGACGCAAACAAAATCAAAAGAGTGGTCTAGGCCCAGGCATGGATCGACAGTGGGGAAACTTTCCAGGATTGCATCTTCACAGACGAGTCTACTGTGTCGTTGGAGAGATTTGCAAGCTTTGCATTCCACAAAAAAGGCCGCATATCTTTGAAGGCGCGGCCAAAACACCCCGTGAAGTTGCATGTGTGGGGTGCCATCTCTAGGCGTGGACCAGGATGCATTGTCATCTTTGAAGGTAAAATATATGAAATATAATGTAGCCTTATGCACTGTACTCTACTAGTGTAGCCTTACTGTATGCACTGTACTGTACTATTGTGCAGTTTTTTGAGCACATTTCTTTTCTTGCTATAGTAATCATGAATAAAGCTTTCTTCCAAGACAACATTGTCCCTGAGATAGTGCAATTCATCACATGCGAGTTCCCGAATGGTCACCGCTTCTACCAGGACAATGACCCGAAGCACACCGCGTCAACATCGCATATCCTTGAGCGCGGTATCAACTGGGTGAAGACGCCAGCGGAGTAAGTGCGATAACCGTGTCTCATTTTTCCCCCACTGTTTTTACTGTGTACTGTACTGTATCTCTTAAACTAATTGTCCTTTTTTTCCAATGACAGTTCGCCAGACTTCAATCCGATCGAAATGGTCTGGCATCAGCTGAAGGACCATATCCGGAAAGTGGCGAAACCCTCCAAAAAGGACGAGTTGTTGAAAGGCATATTGAGTTTTTGGAACGATGTATTCACCGTGGAACGCTGCAATAAATATATAGACCATATTGCCACTGTGTTGCCCATTGTGATCGCGCGTAATGGGGAAGCATCAGGAAAGTAGTACTGTGTTGTAGTATTGTAAGTACAGTATGATACAGGTAAGTATGGCACAGATTTTTTCTTTCCCAATAGTCAGAGTATTCAGTAGTTACAGTTTTTTTCTTTACAGAGAGAGCAGCACCAGGTTACAGTACATAGTATTTTACAGTAGTCAGAGTATACAGTAGTTCCAGTATAGACTAGTTTGACAGTACTACAGTAACTGCCTACTAACTGCTCAATTTTTTTCTTTCCAGAGAAAGCAGCACCAGCCATGTACAGTAGTACTACACATCACGCAATGCCATAATACAGTACGCACATAACTGCACTAATTTTTTGTTTTCTTGTCGTTTCAGGAAAAAAGGGTGACCTGGGGGGAGGTGGGGTGTTGTGTCCAGTCTAATCTGTTTGTACAGTCAAATGTACAGTATATAAACAGCAGTAATGATGTACACAAAACCTCTCCTCTCTCAATGAACTACTGTACTGTACACAGAATGAGGAACAAGATAAAGACGGAAAAAATAATATTACTATATATAAAGTATATATTATACATTACAGTATATATTATTAAATAATATTCTTATAAATATGCATTATTCATGTTTCCCCATGTTTTACAAATGTTTTGTAAATGTTTATCCAATTTCAATCTGCCAAAAGAACTTAATAAAGACTGCATTATGTATTATTCATGATTATTTTTATATTTGTATTTTTTGGTTCCTGATAAAATAAAATAAATATTTATTCACATTCCTGCTATTCATTATCATTGACAACAACCACAACCTCCCCCCCCCCACCCCTACAGTACACCAATGAATAAGAATGAATGACAAAACAACATGAATCAGTTAATGTTTTTTTTAACTCTCAATTCTCACAATGCTGTGCAAATCGGATTTACATTTCAAAATCGAGAAGGGATTTTCCAAAGCGTTACCGTAAACAAAGCCTCAAAGGGTTGGGGGGCGGGGGTGATTACATGCAGGCGCACTGAGGCTTTGTAGCTCGGCTATGGACGGATTAAGAACACAATGGCAATATTCAGAAAATTAACGACTCTGTGGAGAGAGGGGTTGGGTGACTCATGCGCAGTAAGCAGCAAGCTCACATCTCTAAAAGGATTAGAGTAGAAGCAGGCGCAGTGAGGCGATTGACGCTCGGCTAGGGACGGATTAAAAACACAATGACTAACTAACTTCAGAAAATTAATGACTCTGTGGAGGTGTCTGTCGATAAGAGTTTGTGTGTGCGTGGGGGAGAGATGAAGGATTAGTCGTGCAGCAGTTCAAAGAAATAACATACTGTACTGTAGAGTACAGTAATTTCAAAAGGCAGTTCATCATAATACTGTAATTTGATCCCTACACCCCCCAAATACAGTACATAAAAAGCACACAAATCAACCATGTGCAGGCAAACGCACAGATTTAATATCGTAATATCAAGATTGTATTTGCAGGCTTGTGGATAAAATAACAGTTAAAAACTCATAATTAAAAAAAATTGGGGGGGCCACTCAAGCAAGCAGTGGTGGGTGAAGTTACAGGCGCATGAGCAGGAATAAACTAGCTCACATCCGAAAGAGGATTACACACAGGCGCATAGAGAGGTGATGCTCTGGGCAAATCAAATTCGAGAAGGGATTTTTCAAAGCGTTGCCGTAAACAAAGCCTCAAAATTCCCATCTCAAAGAGAATTACACGCAGGCGCAGTGAGGCTTTGTAGCTCGGCTATGGACGGATTCAGAACACAATGGCAAGATTCAGTAAATTAACGACTCTGTGGAGAGGGGGGGTTGGGTGACTCATGCGCAGTAAGCAGCTCCCATCTCAAAAAGGATTACATGCAGACGCATTGAGGCTTTGTAGCTCGGCTATGGACGGATTAACAACACAATGGCAAGATTCAGTAAATTAACGACTCTGTGGAGAGGGGGGGGGTTGGGTGACTCATGCGCTGTAAGCAGCTCCCATCTCAAAAAGGATTACACGCAGGCGCACTGAGGGTTTGTAGCTCGGCTATGGACGGATTAAGAACACAATGGCAAGATTCAGAAAATTAACGACTCTGTGGAATTTCAAATCCTTGAGCTAGCGTTCGTGGGAGAGGGGGCTACAGGTACAGCTGCATGAAGTTCAAAGCTAAAGACATACTTTAATTTCAAAAGGCAGTTCATCATAATAATACACCCCCAAATACAGTACGTAAAAAGCACACAAATCAACCATGTGCAGCCAAATGCACAGGGTCGCAGTCAAAAGCTACAGCACAGATTGAATATCGTAATACAGTAAGATGGTTTTTGCAGGCTTGTGAAGAAAAAAAAATTACAATAAAAAAAAATTTTTCTTTTTTTTTTTGGTCACTCACTCAGGCAAGCAAGCAGTGGTGGGCGAAGTTACAGGCGCATGCGCAGTAAATTCCTGCTGTCAAGCAGGAATGTGATTGAAACCAGACACACGTTCAAAGGAATGGTGTGGGAGAGATGTACTGCATTGCACAGAAGATAAGAAGTTGAAATGCCCTGCAGTGCAGTTAATTATCCTGAGCGAGGGGAGAGCGCTGTATATGCAGAAATGTGACACTGTTACAGTACTGTACACGCCTATGCGTTTCAACAATTTTTAAATGAGACATACTGTACAGCAGCACAGCACTGCAAATGCATGTATACTTTAAATATGCAAATTTACAATTACTGCGCGCGCACACACAGACTGTGTACTGACGTAGGTTGAACCGCGAAGGTATTAGACTTCCAAAACAACAGCTCGCAAATGCCCCCCTGAGTTTTTACACGGCATTGCAGTATTGCAGACAGCGAGAATAAAATGCTAATATCACGAGTGCGAAAATAACGCAGTTCACTCCGGGCGAAAACGACAAAAAAACGCACCTAACCGGGATAATCTGAGAGCCGCGGATCTAGCCGACTTGGACTCAGATCGGCCGCCACTGTAGGGTACAGCCGTGTGGAGGCGCGCGGAGGCTGAGGGAAAGCGGGTGCTTTCCCTGGCCTAGTACGTGCGCCATCCGGGGGCATGTCTATGGGCGGGCCAGTGACATCATGGAGCTGGTTCGCCCCCATTGGGCGAACCGCTCATGTGACCGCCCTATCACGCGAGAAATCAGTTTTGACTGATTTCATGCGCATCGCGCACCCCCTCCCGCTTCTGTGCGTGTACGCCCGCACGCTGTATACACAAGATCACTGCCTTTAGGCAGTCTGATCGCTCAGCGCGGTCTGCCCCTGTATGGACGCAGCCTTAGAGCAAAGGGTTTAACCCCCACACTGCCAGCATAGAATATAGCCTTCATGCATAAAACCAGGCCTGGTTTTAGCAAGGGGCTACACATGAATGTAGAGTAGCTCCCTAATAGAACACCTCACAGCATACATCAACAGAATACTAAAGACAGACTTTGTTTTCCACCCTGCTTTCTATTCTGGTTGCACATAGTTCCTGTAGACATCTTTGCCCATATTTATTAAACAATCTTGTGCTTGTCTCATGGATTGATTAGTAAATATGACTCAAGCTGTTCTATTCTACAAGTGTAACCATTCCATGAGACATCTGTCAGCACTGACAGACACTGTAGGGCTAGAAGAAGTCTTATATAGCATTGTTTAGTTGCAATTTTTAAGGATTCTGCCCGATCCGTGTCGGGTTTTGCTGCCAGTTCGGGTTTTCCAGGTTGCCTGCCCTTTCTCCTCAGTTCAGCGATTTTGGTTACTGGCAGCCTGCTATATAAGGCTGCAGTTCCCTGTGGGAGTCGCCAAGCAAAATTCTAAGTTTTGCAGCTCCAGTCGGTCTTCACTGTACGCCTCTCCCTGTTGCCTATTTGGATTCCTTTGTTGCTAACCCCAGACCGTGACCCCGACCTCGCTGCTTTCTGCCTGCCCTGACCTTTTGCCTGTCGCCTGGACTTTGCACCACTGCCGCCAGCCCTGACCTCTGCCTGCTTACCGACTATGGATTCTCTAACAGGACTCTGTCCCTTGGCTCTGCTCGGTTATTCTGCATCCTTACCTCAGCCCTGCGGGTCCGCTTCCTGATTGGAGACGAGCACCGTCACACTATCGGCCCATGTCCGAGCCATGTCAATGTGGTCTGTACAGAGTACCAAATGTGACGACTGTATTTTCCAAAAACGTTTAATTTCAAAAGCTTTTTTAAATTTACTTTAGGAAAGTTAGACAAATGCAGATAACTTGCAAATCAACAATACTAGTCAATTTTTTTTCTCATAATAAGCTGTACTGACAACAGAAGAGGATGGTAGTCTATATGAAAGTAACATAAGGACAATAATTAAATGAAGTAACGTTCCATCACATAGATTATACTACATGCACATGCATGTTCTTTCTAAATGGTTATTACCATTTGCATTTTCTTCTATATACAAATTGAAAACAATAAAAGCATGGGACAATCTAAATGATAATTATTTTTGCAGCATGTAAAATATCCTTATTTCTCTTTCTTCGATTAACCCAGCACCACAGTACTCAGCATTCTGGTCTCATCATAGAAAAGTTTATTTGAAGATAAATGCTCACATACAAAATAGTACAAAATGTCGGTGACGTTCCAAATAAGTCATAATATTCTTAAAAATGGTTGCATAGTTTTCTTTTTCTGAGTGGAATCCTTGTATTTGATATTAGTATCATGATGTTGAAGCTTCTCTGCTTCATCTCGTTGTTAACTCTTTCACATCCTTCTGGTGTAATCCCTTCCGGTTGCATCAGCTCTAACCATAGTTGTCTATAGTCTCTCAAATGTCACCCATAGGCTTCTCTACACAGAGTTTAGCACAGCTGCACTATAACTAAATACCATCACAATGTAACTGAATCTATCAGAAGATACCAATTTCTAAATTAGATTATCATATGCAATATAATATGCAAAAAAAAGAACCGTTCTAAATATACTGTATACAGTACTTGGCATATTGTCTTCACACTGGATTCATACAAATTACAATATAATAATATCACTGAACTGTATTTCTTACACTACATAAGTAAGTTTACAGTTGATAAGGAATTCATACACTAATTATATGCTTAACATTTCTCTTCTGTTTCTTTTGACAAACATGCCTTGATCTGAAATGGATGTTTTTTGTTTTAAAGATCTGTGAAATGTAACAGTGAAGAGCTAATTTGATACATGCCCAGATATACAAAAGGGAAAACATGTAAATGTTATACATGAGAGTTAAGTGAGTCAGTTTTTATTCTCACTTGTCAAAATAGGTAATTATTGATTTGGTTTTATTCATGGATGGTGTTAGATTTGTTTGTTCTATAATAAAAAGAGTAATCTTACAGAGCTAGAAAATAATTATCTCTGTCATCTTAGTTCAAATGACAATATTGTGATCAAAAGCGATAATAAAGATGAAGCAGTAAGACGATAACTGGCATTCTGTGATTAATATGTTAAACATAAATATCACGAGAGAATAGGGGAGACAGTGGGGAGATCAAGAAAAAGAGAAAGCTGTGACGCTTACTATCAAGTGGGGGTAATCCTTGGGGATTCCCTTTTCGGGGAACAAGGGGTACTTCCTCAGAGATCAGTTAAATACTTAACGATCCGTTAATTTGTGGTAATGTATCATTAAGTGCTAACGGGTATCCTCAAAACTCATTGACAATGTATTAATTGACATGTTTAAGTAACAACGGCTTGTCGTTAACTTTAATGGGCATCTAATGCTAATGATGTGCAAAAGAGGAGGGGACCACCACAACTCATAATGTCAGCAGTCCGTAACAGTTAAAGCAGGAAATAATGCATTGGTTAACACATTTTTTTAAAGTCATGGCTATAACTGGTGTTAGTTACTGGACTTGCCAAATGCCAGGTACCAGAAAATTATTTGGCATTATCTATTATTTTGAATTGACCAACGTTGGCTTCCTCTATGACAAGGCTAAATAATTAAGACACAACCTACAGTTGTGTGAAAAAGAAAGTACACCCTCTTTAAATTTAATGGTTTTACATATCAGGACATAATAACAATCATCTGTTTCTTAGCAGGTCTTAAAATTAGGTAAATAAAACCTCAGATGAACAACCACACATGACATATTACACTGTGTCACGATTTATTTAACAAAAATAAAGCCAAAATGGTTGCTGGGCATTGGAGATCCGGTGTCTGGGAGACAGGGACAACGGAGGAACTACGCGAGACAGAGGTGGGGGACGCCGGCGGGCAGCTCCTACAATACCAGCGATACGGACCATTCCGATGGCCAAGAAAACACTTCCACGGTTCCTTTTTTAGTTCCAGCTACAAAGACCGAACAGAAGCCACCCCTTCCGGCACATGTCGGTGGGGACCTATTCGGAGAGGCGGCGGGGGGCCCAAGGTATCCGACAAGGGATTCAAAAGCCAGGGGCTTGCATAGGGGTCGCCAGCAGAGGAGGTGATTTTCAATATCTCTGGATACACACTTTCACCAGCAGAACGCAGGATCCTGAATTAGGGGTTAAGCTTTGTGCCGACGCACACCATAGATCCCTTTGACTGGGAGGTGGATTTATACCGTCTCAATAGACGTTTACGCTTGAGGGATTTTTTCTCCAAAGACGTTGCTGACACCCGAACAACGACCTCAGGTGATAATTCCAGACGGCAGTTTCGTCCAGCCAGTAACTTTGACCCACAGGTCCACAACTCCAACATCTCCACCTTCATCAATCTGGTGGAGGCAGACACCAAGTGACATGTCAAGAATTACAAACGAAGTTTTTTGAATCTCACACCTAAGGAACAACAGGCCCTCAAATCACTACGCGATAATAAAAACATTATCATAAGAGCAACAGATAAGGGAGGAGGCATTGTGGTCATGGACTACGGACAATACCGCACTTAGGTTATGAGACAGCTTGATGTGACTCAACATTACATGTTGTTGAATGGAGATCCCACACGTGGCTATAAGAGAGAGATTGATTTAGTGATACAACTGGGAATAGACAATAGATGGATTACAGAGGATACGGGAACATTTCTTCAACAACAATTTCCAATTACCCCGGTCCTGTATATACTATTCAAGGTGCATAAATCTCTCACCTTGCCACCTGGAAGACCTATTATCTCAGCCAGGGGCTCGCTGTGACACCCCTTCTCCCAGTATGTCGATTTCTACTTTCAGCCAATGGTCATTAAGATGTTCAGCTACATCAAGGACACCACGGATTTTATTAATAAATTGTTGGCAGTGAGGGTGGACCTGAATGATGTTTTGCTCGTAACAATAGATGTTTCAAGCCTTTATACGAATATTGCCCATACAGAGGGGATGAAGGCCATTGCGGATCATTTAAAGAATTGTGATGACTATACTGGGCCACCTGTGGAATTCCTCCTCCTTCTGAAAGACATTGTGTTACACAAAAACTTCTTCAAGTTTGAAACAAAATTCTATCTCCAAGTAATGGGCAAAGCGATGGGGTCCAATATGACCCCATCATATGCAAACCTCTACTTGGACCAATACGAGCAAACGCACATTCTTGGCGATTCATCCCATACTACTCATATTATTAAATATATGAGATACATTGATGACATCTTTATGTTGTGGTGTGGCACAGAGGGGGAACTTTTCCAGTTCTTGGACTACTTGAATAAAATCCCCTCGAATATTTGTTTCACCATGACCCATTCGGCCAGTGAAGTGGTCTTTTTGGACACTATAGTCTACAGAGAGGCAGACAGACTATTGACCAAGATTCATCAGAAGTTAACGGACAAAAACAATCTGCTTCTGGCCAATAGCCACCACCCCTCATCACTGAAGAAGGGGTTACCATATTCCCAGTTTCTGAGGGTACGGAGGGTGACCAGCAATGTTGAAGATTGTGTGACAGCACTGCTCAACATGGTGCGTAGATTCCAGGACCGCGGCTATGCGAGAGGAGAGATCAATACCGCGCTTAAGAAGGCCAGACTGATTCCTCGTGAGCAGTTGCTCACATCTACTGTTAAATCACAGGATAAAGATAGGTTTTATGTTGCTAGTACTTATAGCTCAGCCTCGGACCTGATCAAATCAAGCGTGCAAAGACACTGGCATATACTCGCCAATGACAAAAAGATTGGTGTGCACTTCAACAAACCCCCATTGTTCTGTTATAGACGAGGACACAATATTGGTGATTCCCTCTTGCAGTCAGTGTGAGGACTCGGGGGTCACGCCGGTCGCAGTGTGACCTCCCCTCACCTCTGTCCGCTCCCGCGGCTGTGCAGCTCCGTCCTCGCCACTTCCGCCTGGCCTCCATGGTGGGGGGACTCCCCCGTCCTCCCCGTCGGGCTGCTGCTGCCCCACGCAGGGCTAGTGCTCGGCTGCCTGCCATTGCTTCTGCGCGCGCATCCCTTGCTGTTACGGAACGCATTCCAGCACCAGCTAATTTATTCACTGCTCTTGCAGTGAAGCCACGCCCCCCTCCCTCATGCTGGTTACTAGTTAACCCTAAACCTTATCACCTGGCAGCCAATTATGGAAACCAATCCTGGACTGCTCCTAGGGCTCCTCCAGACCTGCCTCCATTATTGTTTATCTGGAGGGCATCCATCAGCCACAGTACTTAATGCCTGTTCTGCCTCTCTCACACCGCTCGACATAGTCTCTGCTATAGATGTCTATTCTGGCTCTCCCTTTGTCTTCATGCATTCAGGTTGCGACCCGGCTTGGCGGACGTGCTTATCTGGCTCTGGATCCCGGCTCCCTCCTGACCCTGCAGCTTCTTCCATCCCTCGACCTCAGCTTGGACCTCGACCTTCCGGATCTCTCTCTCCCCGACCTTGACTTCTCCTCTTCAGTACCGGTACCGGCAAGTATTGCTACACCTGTTCACACCTGGCCTGGCAATGCCTAACACCACACTCCGGACACGCTCTTTCTGCTGTGGGTGCGTGCACATATACGTCCCCACCTCAGTATAAGGGACGAGTCTGGTCTGCGGGCAGCACCGGCGTAACATTATGTTGAGCCCACAAGACGCAGACCAGACTGACATGGCCACCATGATGATGGCCATGTATCAACAAGTCCAGGCTCTAACTGACCAAGTGACTCTCCTCACTCAATAGGTACAGGACGTTTCTTTTCAGGCACCACCTGGGGCCGCACCGCCACTGTCGCCAGAACCGGTAACGGCCGCGACCTCTGGCCCGAAGATACCGGCATCTAAACCGTATGTGGGGGATCCGCAAGCCTGTCACGGTTTTCTTAATCAGTGCGAGATTCAGTTTGAGATGGCTCCTCAGCAATATTCCACTGGTCGCAAGAAAGTGGCATATGTATACAGCCTCCTTAGGGAAAGCACTGGCATGGGCCTCCCCGATTTGGGAACTACGTCCCGATATCACCGGCGACTACGCGGCCTTTAGACGCAACTTTCGACAGGTCTTCGATACCCCCGCACGCCAAGAAACTGCCTCTGACTCTTTGCTTGAACTTTCTCAGGGACGTCATTTCGTGGCCCAGTACACCTTGGAGTTCAAGACCATAGCAGCTGAGACACGATGGGACCAGGAGGCTTTAGTCGCAGTCTTCTGGCGAGGCTTAACGGACGCCGTCAAGGACGAGCTCGCCTCACAACCCAGGCCAGGGCTTCTGGAGGTACTCATCACCCAAGCCAATCGTGTGGATCAGCGCCTACAGGTACGTCGCCTCCAACGCCAGCTTCCCCGATTTACACCCTTCCGTGCTCCTTTTCCCAGATTCTCTCCAACCACAGGACCTGTTATCTCCCCGTTACCCGCTTTGGAGGCTCCGGAGCCGATGCAACTTGGAGTCCAGTGTTCCCGGACACCGATACAGCAAGCTCGCTAAGCTGGTGGATTATGTTATTACTGCGGATCCTCCGAGCATCTGGTCCGTGAATGCCACGCCCGGGAAACGACCAAACCCAGTGAGTAGGAGGGGGCTCTCCCTGGGTGCTAAATCTCCTTGTCCTCTTTCTAGGAAGGAACTTCCTAAAAAATTAACCATTCCTGTCTCTCTCTCGGGTCCTACCTTCCGTACCTCCACTGCGGCATTTATCGATTCTGGCGCGGGAGGAAATTTCATGGACCAAACCTTCTCTGAACAGAACCAGATTCCCCTCATTAGGAAGAAGTCTCCCTTTGCCTTGGTCGTGATCGACGAACGTCCGCTCACCCCGGCATACATTTCCTTGGAGACTTGCCCCATCACCCCTTCCTCTCATTCCCACAAGGAGACCTTGGCCTTTGATGTAATCCACGCTCCCGGAAATCCAGTCACTCTTGGCTTTCCTTGGTTGCAGAAACACAATCCTCTCATCAACTGGACATCCCAAGATCCTATTGCTTGGAGGTCGAGGTCGGAGGAGCCGTCTCCAACAGCCATACTTCCGCCTCGACTGCTGGCCAATGCATCCAACACTAGGCGAGGGTTGCCCGCTCCGTATGCTGCTTTTCTGGATGTCTTCTGCAAGATCCAATCCGAACTTTTACCCCCTCACAGACCTTACGATTGTCCTATAGACTTGGTACCTGGATAAACACTTCCCAAATCCAAGTCCTACCCCCTCTCTCTTCCTGAGACGGAAGCCATGAACGAATATATCCGTGAGAACCTTAAACAGGGTTTTATTCGGCACTCCAATTCGCCCGCAGGAGCTGGTTTCTTTTTCGTCAAGAAAAAGGACGGTACTCTCAGACCGTGTATAGATTACCGGGGATTGAACCGCATCACGGTGAAGAACCGTTACCCACTTCCTCTCATTTCTGAATTATTCGACAGACTTCAAGGTGCTAATGTGTTCTCCAAGCTTGACCTTCGCGGGGCGTATAATCTTATTCGCATCCGGGAGGGCGACGAATGGAAGACCGCCTTCAACACCCGTAGCGGCCACTACGAATATCTCGTGATGCCTTTCGGATTATGCAACGCCCCGGTGGTTTTTCAGGACTTTATCAACGACATCTTTCGGGATGTCCTTAATTGTTTTGTTATTGTTTATCTGGAGGGCATCCTTATCTTTTCCAAGAATTTACAGGACCATATCACCCATATCAAGTTTGTACTCTCCCGCCTCCGGGAGAACCGTTTGTTTGCCAAGATGGAGAAATGTCTCTTTCACCAGTCTACTACCTCCTTTTTCGGATATATTATTTCCAACATGGGGTTGGCCATGGATCCTGAGAAACTTAAAGCCATAATAGACTGGCCACAACCCGACTCCCTCAAGTCTATTCAGCGGTTCCTAGGCTTTTCCAATTAATACCGGAAGTTTATTCGTAACTTCTCCTCCATCATCGCCCCGATCACAGCACTGACCCAAAAAGGAGCTGATCCTTCGTCTTGGTCTCCTGAAGCAATCTCAGCTTTTGAAACACTGAAACAAGCATTTGTCTCAGCTCCCATCCTTTGACACCCGGACACCAATTTTTCCTTCATCCTAGAGGTAGACGCTTCAGACTGCGGGGCCGGCACTGTCCTATCCTAAAGGTTTTCTCCCCAGGATAAACTTCACTCTTGCGGTTTTTTCTCGAAAAAGTTTTCCCCAGCTGGAAGGAACTATGATGTGGGCAATAGAGAACTTTTGACCGTCAAGTTGGCCCTTCAGGAATGGAGGCATCTGTTGGAGGGGTCAAAAGAGCTGTTTACTATTCCCACGGACCACAAGAATCTTTTATAGATCGAGAATGCCCGTCGCTTAGGTCCCCGCCAAGCCCGCTGGTCCTTATTTTTCTCCAGGTTTAATTTTATTTTGTCCTAAATTCCCGGCACTAATAACGTCAAGGCGGATGCTCTCTCTAGACAATATTCTTCTGATGAGGACCAGAGAAGACTACAGAGTCTATCCTTCCCAAACAAAGATCCTCGCGGTCGCTACATTCAAGAATCTTGAGAAGATCATCAAGTCTCAAAGTCACCTTCCTAGCGATCTTGAGATCCCGAAGGACACCTTATACGTGGAGGCCAAATTTATTCCGGATATTCTTGCATGGGGACATGCTTGGGTCCTTTCTTTAATAACAGTGTGTTACTTATTTGGGCGGGCTGATTGCCCTCGGCTGTATGTGTTTCTTTCCCCATTTCCTACTTCCCTCCTTCCTCATTCCTTCCCTACTTGACTTATCCTTCCCTCTCCCTCTATGTTCTCGCCTTTCCTTCCCTCCCTCTCTTCCTCCTGTTATTAATGTGTCTGTATTTTACCATGTATACATAGCTTTTGTTGCCATCTCCTTCCCCTGGTTTTGTATAACTCAGGTTCCTTGTAGCCATTTTGTAGATCTAGTGCCAGGATGTGAGGGATCGATCACATACCTCCCCACTGTGTGAGATGCCGCCTACTCAAGTGTGATGGGGCCACGCATATGCGTATCGCTAAGCCATTGAGTCCTCTTCGATGGACCACGGCGTCACAGTCTCCAGCAGCACGGCACCATGGTTACGGAGGACACTTTCTTCCCTCGCAGTGGCGGCCTGATGGTACTGCATACACAACTCAGTGGTGGTCTGACGGTACTGCATACACAACTCTGATCCCTGTGGATCATGTGGCTGTGTTGATGACAGGCATAGTGTGACATCAGCGACTTTGGGTCTGATAATGGGACTTGATGCACGGCCAACAGCTACTCTGGTCGAGTCATTTTGGTGGGGATATTAGGGGTATTTAAGGGATTCACTGGCCATTAGTCTCAAGCACCACCCTGAGGAAGGTCCCACGAGGACCGAAACGTTGGTCATGTTTGTGCTATGTTTATTTTTGAATACACGTCTTACTTACCTTTGAGTGCTGTCTTGCGTCTGCACCTGCTGGAGTAGATTCTCTCTCTCTCTCTCTCTCTCGTTTGTTCACTGGTATTGTATAAAAAAAAGGGTTTGGGGAGGTATTTAAAGGAGCAATCTATGCGGTTTTTTTCTTTTAATTTTTTTAAAATATAGAATTGAAACAGGGGGTCTCTGAAACTAAACCCCTGTTGATTTCAGCTCTGAGAACCCCCTGCTTCCAGAGATACTTAACTCAGAAGGGGGCGCCCGTATCTCTACTGCAGTTTTCTGCAGTTCAATGCCCCCGGTCACATTGGCCAATAGGAAGCTGCATCGGGGGATGTCATGGCTTCCTCTGGGCCCAGGAGCATGGAAAATCAGTCATATTTGGAACCCTGGAGCGGCTACCGGCACCCACAACAGATGTAAGTATCTCCTGAATCAGGGGGTCCCCAGAGCTGAAATTAATGGGGTTAAGCTCTGGAGACCCCTTGTTTCAACCCTGTATTAAAAAATGTAAAATACAGTACAAAAATGACTTGGATTGCCTCTTTAATTCACTGGATATTTGACTAAAATAGCCTTGTGGGTCTTGCTGTTTGTGCCTCTGTATCTTACTGCTCCACTTTCTCCATCTGTCCTCTGCTTCCAACACTGAACACAATAGCAAGATATCTCTCCGCCTTCTCACACTGCACTTTTGATGTAATGATCTTCGTGGCTTTAAAAAGTAAAACATTTGAATGAGTGAGTTCTGAAAAGCAAACTTTTAAATAACAAACACTAGCCATTGTGTGGAGCACCACATCTTCCTATATGCATCACATGACAACTCCTGCTTCCTCGCTTATAAGGAGCCTGTCTAAACTCCCTTATTATTAATACTGTGCATAACTTATACTACCCTATGTAATGTACATACAGTATCTCCCCAAAAATGCTGTAATAAAGCAGGCAAAATATCTGGGGCGCCAATATAAAAATGGAGAGGAAGCTAAGAGTAACAAACTCAATGCATTTGCATGTTACTAAAGCCCTGCACCCCACCACCTGTGCCTGGAAAAGAAAAATGTGACTACACTTAAAGAAAAATATGTGTCTACATTTCTTCTTCACCTGTGTGACCTTAACCCTTGCCTAAAAGGGCTTCACATAGAAAGCCTGTATTTGTCTGATGTCTAGCAGCTACAGACAATGGTTAATTGCAGCTACAGACAATTAGCCAGTCTCCACTTGGCTCATCGGTCAGGTAGAAAAGCCTACTGCATAATATGCATGGGATTTCTCTAGCACTGGGGAAGTGGGTGCTGCCAGGGAGAGATCCCAGGGAACAAGACCTTATGTACCAGGAAGCTGTGGACCGTGGAACCCGCCAGAGGATGCAACCCACGAACCCCAAACACAGAGACTGATGTAAAGAGCCGCTGCTTATAGGTACAAATTGGGACTGGTAAGGGCCTAGCCTTCTAACCCTGCAAATAGGGACTGTGAGTGTGAGAGCCCCTACCGGGGGATAGGCCTGTTTTATTTGTTTGGTACTGTATGCTTACATGAAGCTGTATTATTATTATTTTTTAACTTTCTTTTTATTTCAGTGTTTTATACATGAGGCACAGAAAGAAAGAGAAAAATGGGGGGAACTGTCAACATACAGACAAATCGCAGTATTTGTATAATTCGTACTTATGTTACTCAATATTCACATAAACTATTTACTTTCTCACTTTCTCCTTATTTATTTATTTATTGTTAGCAGAACTTAGTCCGAATAAATGTTAGCTATCCAACCTCGGCCAACCCACTTAAATATACCTATATTAATTTGTGAGGCCCAGGTTTGTCAAGGGGGAGGAGGGGAGGCCATGACGGGGGGCACGGCCATGACGGGGGGGCACGGCCTTATATAACAATCCAAGGTTCCCTGTCTTGTGAAAGAATTTGATTCTTTGATTCAGCACGGCTGTGAGTATAGCCATTATCATAACATAATTAACTCGCTTAATCACCATGCTCTTTGAGGGAGGATTAGGCTTTTCCAATCTAGCCAATATCGAACAACAAGCGGCCGTGAGTATATGTGAGATCAATTTACGAGTTGAAAGATTGGTATTTCCAACCGGTTTGGCTAATATGAAGATCACCGGATCCATCGGGAGGGGGACTTCCACTATCGCCTAAATTAATCTCCCAACCATTTCCCAGTATTTCTGGATCTTGGGGCAGATCCACCAAATAGGTTATATATCCCCTACTTGGCCACATCCTCTACAACATAAACTATTGGAACTCTGGAAGATCTTGTGCAGCCTGGCAGGTGTTAGGTACCACCTAAATAGAATTTTATAGATATTCTTTTTGGTGACTGTACATATTGAGGTTTTTGAGGCTGCCTCCCAAATCTCTTCCCAGTCATCCTGGTCTATTTCAACTCGGAGATTCCTTTCACATTTCCTTTTATACTCATGGTCTGGGGAAGGGGACCAGGTGTCCAGGTCTTGATAGATAGTGGTGATCAGCCCTCTCTGATACTTCCAATTTCTACGTATGGATTCAAATCCAGTGGAAGGAGGGAAGACCGGTGACAGATAAGTATGAAGGAGAAAGTGCCTAATCTGAATATATCTAAAGAGTTTTCTTTCTGGGAGTGCGTATTTGTGGCGTATTTCATAAAATGTGATGACCTGACCCTCCAAGACCAGGTTGCAGAAATCCAGAACACCCTTCTATCTCCAAATATTATATGCTTTAGATGCCATCCCATGGGGAAATCCAGGGTTGTCAAACAATGGCACAATCTTAGAGGGGATCTCAATCAGTCTATTTTTAGATTTTGCGGTATACCAGATACTCAGGGTAAAGTTGATCACTCCTAAGTATCCCTGTCTGTCACCCATTTTTATCGTTATTTTTGTTTATCCAAAGAAGGGCTGGTAGCAAGACAGGGTCTGCAAATGCGGATTCTCTATCCACCCAACAATAAGATTTAGCTGGGATGTGCCAATATATTATTTGTTTCAGGTGGCAAGCATAATAGTATTGTCTAATGTCAGGAACCGCCAGCCCACCTCCCAATTTTGGGGCTGTCATGATCTTTCTTGATATTCTTGCTTTCATTTTCTGCCAAATAAATTGAAAGATGATATTTTGTAATTCTTTCAGCTGTCTAGGAGAGATCGGGACTGTTAATTTTTGAAAATAGTATAACAATCTTGGCAAAATATTCATTTTCAAGAGGTTATTTGACCCAACCAAGAGATCTGGAAGTTGTTCCATTTTGTCAGATCACTTTTAATCTGAGAAAACAGGTCCTCATAGTTATGTCTATATGGGGGTTGATAATTTTTGTTAGGTGGATTCCCAGATATTTTATATGATTGTCATTCCATTTGTAGTTGAATTTAAGCTATAGTAATTTTAGTTCATGTTTAGGTAATGTAAGATTTAGGGCTTCAGATTTTTCTGCATTTATTTTGTACCAAGAAAGTGCCCAAAACTCCGCTAAGGAGGCTCGTAAGTTTGTAGAGACATTAAGGGTTCAGAATGGTCAATATAATATAATTCACGAAGAGGGACAATTTGTATACTTTGGAGTCAATCATGGGGCCCCGGATGTTCGGGTTATTTCTGATTGTGCAAGCCAAAGGATTAATGGTGAGAGACAACAAGAGTGGTGAGAGGGGGCAGCCTTGTCTTTTGCCATTAGAGATTTTGATTTTATTCAAATTCCCGCCTGGCAATCTTATGATACTGTAGCTGTTGGGGAGTTATACAGGGCTTGTACTGTATGCCTGTCAGATACGAGCAAGTAAATTCAAAGTCCTCCAATAGCGTTGATATGTTCGATTATAATAATTATTTTCCTGGTGTTATCTGATGCCTGTCCCAACGAGACAAAACCCACCTGGTCTATGTGTTGAGTTTGGGGAGAATCAGATAGGAGTCTATTGGCTAAGATTTTACTGTACAGTAGATTTTGAGATCTGTGTTGAGGAGGGAGATAGATCTATATCTACCATAGCTCAAAGGGCCTCTGACCTATTTGTGTAAAATTGCCAGTGCGGCCTTTGACATTTGTTCTGGAATTGTTTTCCCTTCTAGAAAATAGTTAAAGAACTCCCACAAATATGGGGATAACATTTTTACAAAAAAATTATAGTAGGAATTTGTGAATCTGTCTGGAGCTTTGTTAGTTTTTAATTCTTTGATTACTTTAATTAATTCTAAATTAGCAATTCTAGTTGTAAGTCCTTTCAGGTCTGGTTCAGTTATCTTGGGTAAGTTACAATTGTTCAGATATTTGTCAATCTTAGGGAGGAAAGCGGCTGGGGTTGATGTTTTCTTCCTGAGATTATATAGATTTGAGTAGAACTCATGGAATTCTTCAGCTATTTGGGGGGCGTTGTGTGTGACCTCGCCCTTTATGTTTTGATCACGTTGATCTGGGATT
>WSYH01007743.1:0-31900 GCA_036426205.1 Ascaphus truei
CCATTTTGGAGGGTTCTTTGCTACGCGGAGCACATGTAGTGACGGCCACCATCTTCGATGCGCCCACCACATGTAATTGTGTACTCTCCTCAGTGTCTAAGGTGTAATTTGCTCCTAGACACGGACTAATCTCCTCGACACCTTCTACTTCTCTCTGCATGCTTATTCTGGTACCCACTAATATGAGGTGGCATACCCCAGGCTAGGCAGAACTCCTTCTGTGTGTGTACTGTGCTCGATGTTCGTTCCGGCAAGTGCTCTGTGGTGCATTCTGTGTTGGTGCTAGCTAACGTACCGGGCATCTCCCTAGGTACGGGTGTCCCTCTATTGGCCACTCATTGTGCGGGCCCTGGGCCATGGTCCCTGGACTAGTTAGCAGGCTGACCCCCCCAGTTGCCTCACACTACCTGCCTCAAGGGACTAGGACAGCGATAGCTATTCACCCCTCTACGCCACCCGCTTAGGGCGCCCAGGGCGTACTGTGCGGGAGCGGAGATCCACGCTCCCCTGACTACCCCCGGTGTGCAATTGCGCCCTACGTTCCTCAGCACTTGACCGGAGAGTGCACATCACTCTACCTGCTCTGCCTTGCGGTAAGCCTGACCTGTTTATCTCAGCAGCGCCTCCACATGTAACCCTTCCTCCCCCCCCCCTAGACTCATCTGACATATCTAGGGTGTGTGAGGGCGGATTACATGTACTGGGTGGTGCGTACCTGCATGGAACAGGAGGGCCTGAGTCTCCCGCGGTGGTGTGGGGGATCACAGGACCAGGCTTCTGGGGTAGTAGCCTCCATTCTCTAGTGGTGGTGCAGCGCCTCCATCCTCTATACCTTCCCAGTGTATGGGGTAGGACCCGTATAGAAGAGTGACCCCTGGTCCCAGGGTGGATGCTCCAGAATCACACAACAGTCTTTAGTAAAAGGTAATGTCTCTCTTTATTTCTCCGAGCCGCGCTCTGCAGTAGTAGCAACAACAACAGCTGCAGCAACAACAGCAATCTCCACAGCACACATGATCCTCCACTCTGTACAGGCCTTTCCACATCTCCTTCCCTCCAAGTGTGCAGTCTGACAGGATGGACTGTGGTGGGGCCTCAATACCCCACTGCCCACCTCAGAGGGTATCCTCTGGGTGGGGGATGGATTCTCCCAATCACCCCTTCATCGGGGTGAGGGGCATTGGTCCACCTGAACTCAGCTCGCTCTCCAAAAGTAATAGGCCAGAGTTCTCTCTTGCTTGCTCGCTTGCTCCCAGGACAGAGCTTGGTCTACTCCTCCAACTCCCAGGACAGAACAGCTCCAGAGCCCTATCAGAACGGACTCCAGAGTAAACTAACTGTCACTTACAGGAATGGGCTGCTAAATAGTCTTAGCCCCACCCCTCATGATGTCAGCAGGACCTCCCCTCTGTCTCATGCCTGCAGCAGAGTCAGGGGCCTGCATCTATCACTCAGGGTAGGGCTTGAAGGGGGGAAAACCCATGATTACTACTGGTGCCTGACCTTAAAAGGACTTACCTCAGTAGGAGAAAGATATGTATAGCCTGTGCTGTTTACTGGGGGCTACATATATATATATATTTATATATACTGATTCTATATTATTCTAACACATCACGGCGCCGATTTTGAGTTCTCTGCTGTTCCCCACGTAGCATGAACGCGGCCAATCACCCCAGGCACCCGCACTTATCGCGGATGTTTTGTTTGAATTTCATGGATTCTGTTTCTTCGTTTGCAATAAAATGGATGAATTGTAATGTGTACAGTACTGTGCTACTGTGCTACTGTGTCAATTTCATGTTTTTAAAAGCCAGAAAACTAAAATTCGTTTTTCTGCACTCGATGCGGTCGCATCTTAGTATGGGAAGGCTGGAATTCATCCAGCGGTTTCAAATCAGGATTCCGATGTACATGACGCGTGGTGTTCGAATAACGGCTGCTGCATCAGTATCTACCCTCTGAAGGGGTCTCTATCTCGGGACACTAGGAGTCCCCGGACATTACATTTATGGTGTTACTTTCCGGAGAACCCCTTCTTCAAACTTATCTTAAAAATAAGAATAAAAAGTGCACTCATTTATTCTTAGCAGGTGTTTGGGAGACACAGAAAGAGACTGTTTCTCCATGGGAATCCTCTGTGAAGCTCTTACAGACTGGTGGCTGGCCTAGCAGGATTAAAGCTACATTGGTCCAATTCAGAAGATGTGACCTCTGCAAAGTTGATCATCCTGTGACACTTTCTCTTGCTGGGACTGTGATCACACGTGACTGCACTGCGGTCTGGAAGCCGCGTGCAATCGTGTCACTGAGAACAGTAAGTCTGACTACATCTCTACATAAGGTGATCCACAAGTCTTACAATTTTTGGTGAGTAACACTATTGTGAATAATATTGCTTCAGCGATTCGGTTAAGCAATCCTATCTGTGTTGCCATCACAGACAGTTGTACTCTTGTGATCCTTTTGTGCACTCACTATCACTTACTAAATTGCAAATTGTTGATTTTGCATATTCATTTTGATACTTATCTATTGTGCGCTTGTCTCATCTTTCTCTTTGTAGTTTTCAACAATGCCTTGATTAATTTATCTATCTCCTTTGCTGTGAACTTCAGCATCCTGATTGCGACCTGGTGTTTGTGAGGAACCACTATATCATGCCTGAAAAGATTCTGGCATGGACATCTTGACAACTTGGTACTTTGTGTGAGCTAAGAAAAAGTCGTTAATTTACTCATATTTTTACACTTTATTTCAAGTGTTTGATTTGTTGTGATGAAATGCACATGCGCATTAGAAATGTTAAAATGCTTGCACACTAATATCTATAACACATGGGTGGTATTAGATGTCATTGCGGCTTGGTTCTATAACACACATAATTTTCAATGCATGTGTCAGAAAGGTTTAAGATGTATGTGAGTTAATATACAGGTTTAGTACGTGACTCTGCCACGCGACCACGGCACTGAGAAAAATCAGCATTGCTACATCTGGATGTTAACACGTTTATCTATGCTAACATGTTTAACACACAAATACTCACAACAGCATGTCAAAGTACTGTTAAGCCTAAATCAGTGAGAAAAATAAAGGCTGTTCTTTTCGCATAAAATTTGATTTGTTGATCACCGTAGAGCTCAGGGAAATAAAATCCATTATCAATTTTAGATAACATGACGTTATGAACCCTGACTTAATGGAGCTTTGCAGATCTGGCCCTTAGGGGAAAATAGAAAGGACCTATCGCAACAAAGGGCATTCATGCAGAAAATAAAGTACCTGCCATACCCCTCTTCTCTACTTCATAATTTACCTTGGCCCAAGCATTAATTTATTGAATTTATTTATTGTATTTTATTTTTTCTTTCATGGCCTTTTCCTTTTCTTTTATAGTTCTTAAAACTCTGTTTTTATATAGATTTACATGCAATCGGATTACAATTGCACATTGCGGATTGGGTAGACAGATTGTTGGGGGGGGGCTGGGATTGACCCGGCGGTCTTGGTACATGTTGGCACCAGTGACAAAGTTAGAGAAAGATGGAGGGTCCTAAAAAATGATTACAGGGATCTAGGCCAAAAGCTTAAGGCAAGGACCTCCAAGGTAGTATTTTCTGAAATACTACCAGTGCCATGCGCTACCGCAGGGAGACAGTCAGAGATCAGGGAGGTTAATGAATGGCTAAAAAAGTGGTGCAGGAAGGAGGGGTTTGGGTTTTTAGAGCACTCAGACTCCTTTTCTGAGAGGTGCCATCTTTATTCTAGGGACGGATTGCACCTCAATGAAGAGGGATCTTCTGTGCTAGGGTGAAGAATGCTTAAAAGGTTGGAAGAGATTTTAAACTAGGATGAAGGGGGGAGGGGAATGAAACAGATAATGAACTAAATGGAATAGAGGAGGATACAAGGTGATATGGAGGTAGAATGATGGCAAGTGCGAGTTTGACAAGCAGTGAGACACCCATAGTAAATACAGATAATACTAGAAAACTTCTAAAGACTAAACCAAGTGGGCGCAGAAAGGAAGGAGCAGATAAGATAATAGTACAGGCTGAAAAAAAACTTAAATGCATGCTTGCTAATGCAAGAAGCCTGACAGATTAAAATGGGGGAGCTTGAATTAATAGCTGCAAGGGAGCAGTATGATATCATAGGCATTACTGAAACATGGTGGGATGAAACTCATGACTGGACAGTTAATTTAGAGGGTTATTCCCTTTTTCGGAAGGATCGAACAAACAGAAGGGGAGGTGGAGTACAGTATGTTTATATGTTAAACCGGATCTAAAACCTATTATAAGGGATGATGTTTATGAAGGGAATGATGAAAATGTAGAGACTTTGTGGATAGAAATTAGCAGTGGAGGTAAAAGTATTAAGAAAATGTTTGTGGGAATATGTTATAAACCACCAAATATCTGTGAGATTGAGGAAGCTAAAATACTTTTGCAAATGGAAAAGGCATCAAAACTGGGTCATGTTTGCATAATGGGGGATTTTAATTATCCAGACATAGACTGGGGCAATGAGATTAGCGTTACAACAAAAGGAAACAGGTTTTTGGGGTGCTTAAAGACAATTATATGACCCAAATTATTGAGGAGCCAACCAGGAGAGGGGCAATACTGGATTTGGTCATATCAAACAATATAGAAGGAAAAACAAATATTCAAGTCCTGGAACATTTGGGTAACAGGGATCATAACATGGTCTCCTTTGAAATAAATTATCAAAAAATAGATTTCTTGGGTTCAACAAAGACTTTAAACTTTAGAAAGGCAGATTTTAATAAACTGAGAATCCAAGTGCAGTATGTGTGCAGCGCACAGCAAGGAATGAAGGAGAGCAGGTCTGGCAAAAAAATCACTCTTTAATGGGAAGCCATAAAATAGAGGGTTGCAGCCCTTCTACGCGTTTCGTGCAGAGTGTGCACTTTATCAAGAAGTGTCATATACAATACACAGAACATTTAAATAGCAGCTGACTGCCGTTTTGGCGCCAAAACCGATGACGTCATCAATTTACATTGACCGATGCGCATTGCCCCTCTCACGCATGCGCTGTACAACCAGGTCCAGAAGCAACCCCCACCATGAGGTATAGCCAATCAGCAGCCCCAGGGAGTAACACCCACCCTGTGGCTTATGATGAGCCAAATCACACGAGATGAGACCCTTCTCTGTCCCGTCGGTACGCGCATGCGCAGAGGGACAAGGCATAAGCCGATCGTGAGTTTCCCTCTGTCTAACAGTTCGCGCATGCGTGAATGAGTTAAAAACTACCATGGTCTCTGCAATTTGACAGCATACAAGCGCACCCAATGGGCAGAACACATAATTGAATAACACATGCAGCTCCCAATACGAGTGACACAAGGTACATAAGAATGTAGATAAATGAAAGTATACATATAAGACAGAGAAAAAGCTAGTATTCTACAGTCAGCTAAACCATTAATACAATACAAAAAGTGCAGAAAAAACTATTTAGTGATTGACCCAAAGATTAAAAGAAATTAGTATATTCCTATACCTGTTGTAAAAACACATGTGCAACCCTTCTGATGAAGCAGGGATATTATTCATAAATATAATCTAAGTTATCATTGAAATAAACACTCAAAACATAGTGTGGATATATGATCCAAAAGAAAGAATAAATAAATCTAACTATAGTGACAATTGTAATAATTTTAGAATATTCCATAGATAATACAGTGAAAACATCTAATATCGAGATCTCTTTAGTCATAATCTCAGAGTTTAACACATTAATCTCAGATATTACAAAGGATAATATGTTTACAACAATTTTAAGTAACTCCACTCATATGTATTATGAATGTACATACCACGGTATCATTGGAAAAGATGTGACCTACAGTTCAAACACGATCAGAGAATCCACATGTGCATTATTCTGGGACACAAAAATAGTTATATGTAAAACCATAAACCCCATGAGTATAATCACTTAAACTATACAGTATCATATCGAGTATATCACTTTGACACAATAAACAGTTATATGTGTGAACAAAAGCCTCATAAGGATATGGTGATGACTACAATCATATATTTCCCAAAAAAATGCACATTGATAACAAAGCAATAAAACCATAGGGTCCAGATTTAACCTCGTGATCTCTTAATTATAAATATAGTTTATTTATCATTACCATTATAAGACCTAGATTTTGATAAAAATAGTGAATCTGCTTAAAGAGGGTTTTTATGTCAAAAAATGATTTATATTCCATTCTATATTGATCCCATCTGGGAATCTTGTTTTTAACATGAAAATCCAGTAAAATTCTCTACAATCTAAGGTTTTAACTATGTCACCTCCTCTCTCCTTTCTAGTTATTCTCTCTATGCCTATGAAGGAAAAATTATTAATGCCCCCCTTTCCACATTCCGAAAAATGTTTAGAAACAGGATGCTGCAAGTCCTTTTTCTTAATAAGTCTACAGTGTTCCTGCATCCTGATCTTTATGGCGCTCGTGGTCCTACCAACGTATCTTTTCCCACAGCCACAATTAATGAGATAAACTACATAAGGAGTGTTACAATTAATAAAGCTGTTGATGTTATAACGTTTATGTGGCTGTGGGAAAAGACACATTTGGATGGCCTCATAAAATTACACATGTTACAATGGTTACACTTGAAAGATCCCCTTGTGGCAAAGGTATCAGGACCACCAACAGGAGTGGAAATGACACTGGGAGAAATAAAAGTTGCTAAGGTCTTCGCTTTCGATACACAAATGTTGGTCCCCTTTTAATAAACTGAGGTCTAATCTAGTAGTAATACAATGTGATGATGTTTTTACAGGGAAAAATGTAGAAGATAAATGGGCAGTCTTTAAAACATTGTTAGAAAAGCACACTAATCACTGTATACCCATGGGTAATAAGTCAAAACCAATGTGGCTAAATAAACAGGTAGGGAGGAAATGGACAAGAAGAGGAAGGCGTTTAGATTCTTTGTCAGAAGGGACGGAGACATTGTATAAGAATTATAAGGAATGTAACAAAAATTGCAAAAGGGCAATCAAATTAGCAAAAATGGATAATGAAAAAAGGATTGCAATAGAAAGTAAGGTAAACCCGTATAAGTTAAGTAACTTAATAACAAAAAAATGAGAAAAGAAAATATAGGACCCTTTCAGTGTGAGATGGGTAGGCACATTATTGGAGATAAAGAAAAAGCTGAGGTATTAAACAAATTCTTTGCCTCTGTGTTTACCAGGGAAGAATCAAGTTCAATAGTAGTGCCGCAGGAGGAAGCCACAACCTCCATATTAATGAACAATTGGTTAACTGAGGAAGCAGTTCATAAGCGACTTGAAAAAATTAAAGTAAATAAGGCACCTGGCCTGGATGGCATACATCCAAGAGTTCTCAAGGAGTTAAGATCAGTAATAGCAAAACCATTATATTTAATATTCAAGGACTCCATTTCCACAGGCTCAGTACCACAAGATTGGCGTAAAGCAGATGTGGTGCCTATATTTAAAAAGGAGCTAGATCACAACGGGGAAATTACAGACCTGTAAGCCTGACTTCAATAGTAGGGAAACAACTTGAAGGTTTAATACGGGATAATATTCAGGAATACCTAATGGAAAACAAAATTATTAGTAATAGTCAGCATGGATTTATGAAGGATAGATCTTGCCAAACTAAGATTATTTGTTTCTTTAAGGAGGTAAGTAGAAATTTAGACCATGGTAATGCAGTTGATGAGGTCTACTTAGAGTTTGCAAAGGCTTTTGATACGGTTTCACACAAGAGGTTGGTGTACAAAATAAAGAAAATTGGACTCAGTAATAATATATGCACCTGGATTGAAAACTAAAGGACAGACAACAGAGGGTTGTCATAAATGGAACTTTTTCAGGTTAAGCTACCTGAGGGATCGGTACTGGGACCCCTGCTTTTTAACTTGTTTATTAATGACCTTGAGGTTGGGATCGAGAGCAAAGTCTCCATCTTTGCTGATGATACTAAATTGTGTAAGGTAATAGAATCAGAGCAGGATGTCATTTCTCTTCAGAAGGACTTGGAGAGACTGGGAACGTGGGCAGGTAAATGGCAGATGAGGTTTAATACAGATAAATGTAAAGTTATGCATTTGGGATACAAGAATAAAAAGGCAACTTACAAATGAAATGGAGATATATTGGGGGAATCCTTGATGGAGAAGGATTTAGGAGTGCTTGTAGACAGCAGGCTTAGCAATAGTGCCTAAAGTCATGCAGTGGCTGCAAAGGCAAACAAGATATTATCTTGCATCAAACGGGCAATGGATGGAAGGGAAGTAAACATTATTATGCCCCTTTACAAAGCATTAGTAAGATCTCCCCTTGAATATGGAGTACAATTTTGGGCACCAATCCTAAGAAAAGACATTATGGAACTAGAGAGAGTGCAGAGAAGAACCACCAAATTAATAAAGGGGATGGACATTCTAACTTATGAGGAGTGGCTAGTTAAATTAGATTTATTTACATTAGAAAAGAGGTGTCTAAGAGGGGATATGATAACTATTTACAAATATATTCAGGGACAATACAAGGAGCTTTCAAAAGAACTATTCATCCCACGAGCAGTACAAAGGACTCGGGGCCATCACTTAAGGTTGGAGGAAAGGAAATTTCACCAGCAACAAAGGAAAGGGTTCTTTACAGTAAGGGCAGTTAAAATGTTAAAATGGAAGGATGTTGATCCAGGAATTAATCCGATTGCCAATTCTTGGAGTCAGGAAGGAATGAATTGTTCCCCTTAATGGGGTTTTTGGTTTGCCTTCCTCTGGATCAGTTAGTAAGTATAGATATAGGATAAAGTATCTGTTGTCTGAATTTAGCATAGGTTGAACTTGATGGACCTATATCTTTTTTCAACCTCATCTACTATGTAACTATGTAACAATTTGAATGGACCTATACACACATACATGTACAACTGCAGGGTGAAAAATTGAAAAACTAAATTAAAGCTGGGATTATGGTAATGTACAAAATAAGACATGCCAATGTGTTCCATAGTTCACTCATGCACCTAAATTCAAAGAATTGTATATGCGTTCCATAGAACACGCATGCCCCTACATTCAAAGAACCACTTATGCTTTCCATAAAATTATAATGAATACTAGAATATAATATTTTCTACTTTTCAATATATTAATTAGAGTACTGTATGCACATAGATACAATAAATACATTACTGTTTAATTTAAATACAAATTTAAACAGTTAGAACAGAGTTTCACTTAAATCAAATCTGTAATTAAATGTATAAAATAATTAAACTGTAAGCACATACAGTAGAGACATATACATCATTATACTTTTAATGGTGTGTTTCTTGTGTAATATTCACATTTATTGAGTGCTGAAATTAGTGATGTGGGAGTTGGGCAAAATACTTATACAACTTTCCTGCAATATCTACTGCATGAAAAAACACTGTCCAATTCCCTCCACCATTTCCTGCTTTTAACATCTGTACCACTGTTGTACCTATAAGCAAATAAAAACATGTGTGGTAAAATACCAGTGGCTAAGGTTCTAACTGTTTTTTCAGCCTCTTTTGTATGAAGGTAACCCTGCCTTCTTTTTAAATTCAAAGACACACATGTGTTCCACAGAACATGCATGCTCCTAAATTCCAAGACCAGCGTATGCGTTCCATAGAATACCAATGAATACTAGAATACAAAAATATTTTTTACTTTTTTGCGATTTTAATCAGAGTAGGCACATAGAGACATATACATAATGCCTCATTAATTGCCTAACTCAGGGGCAGCACCCCCTGAGACTTTTTTTTGGGGGGGGGGAGTGCGGCTCACTTACCTGGCTTCAGTTAGCTTCTGTCCCCGCTTTAATCCACACGTCTTCATGGCAACAAGCTGTCAAATGAAACCACAGGTCATGTTACATGACTTCAAATGACCCTGCGATGACATATGCAACATTAATACCTCATCATTAATGCCTCACTGATTGCATACATTGTTAAAAGTGAGAACAATTATTTCACTGATCAACTATCCTTCTGTTAATCAGTGTAAGGAATCGGGGAACATGTCCTCCACAGCGTTCCCTCATTACCTGCTGCTACTGTGTGCCTCCCCGCTCTGGTTACAGAGCGCACACACACCCACAGCTCTTCATGCTGTGCCATGGAGCTTAGCTCCGGCCCCCAGTTGCGTCGCGCGTTGCGCTCATGATGTTGTGCACCACTCCCCAGCTGCGTGGCAAGTTCTCATCAGGCCCACTTGTCTCCTGCAGCCAATCCTTGCCTCTGCAGAGTCTGAGCCTCTGCTCCACCTCTCTTGCTACTGGTTCCTGTGTGCTACAAATACCCTGCACTTCCCTTCCTGCTTTGCTGAGCATAACTGAATGGGACTGAATGGTACTGCATGGACCCCTGCTGTCTTAATCCGATGGGCCATTAAGGATTTTACAGAAATGTTGAGGCAATGTTGAGGCAAGTGAGACTGCCCCATAATTTCCAAGGCAAGAGTTATAATACTCGTGGCAGCATCTGTATATACAAATATATTCAGGAACAGTAAAGGAGCTTTTAAAATAACTATTTATCCCAAGGCCAGTACAAAGGTCTCAGGGTCATCCCTTAAGGTTGAAGGAAAGAAGATTTCACCAGCAACAAAGGAAAGGGTCCTTTACACTAAGGTTAGTAAACATGTGGAATTCATTACCCATGGGGACTGTGATGGCAGATACAATAGATTTGTTCAAAAAAAGGTTGGACGTCTTCTTTAGAAAGGAAAGGTGTACAGGAATATACCAAGTAAGAAAACATGGAAGGTATGTTGATCCAGGGAGTAATCCGCTTGCCAATTCTTGGAGTCAGGGCTCATAACGTCATGTTATCTAAAATTGATAATGGATTTTCTTTCCCTGAGCTCAACGTTGATCAATAAATCAAATTTTATGCGAAAAGAACAGTCTTTATTTTTCTCATTGATTTAGGCTTAACAATACAGTACTTTGACATTATGTTGCGAGTACAGCTGCGACCGCCTTTATCCTAAGGCGGCCGTAGCCGCGCCGCTCTGATAAGCGGCCAGACGCAGTCTGTTTTCTTTTTTATGGAGCGCTTTTCGATATGTTAGCGCTCTGATTTTTAGCGCTGTCTGCAATACTGCAATACCGTCTAAAAACTCAGGGGAGCGATCGCGAGCTGTTGTCTTAAAAGTATGTAGCCCCTGTAAGTAAGAGCGGGCTACTTATCTTTCTCCTACTGGAATAAGCCCTGGTAAGGGCAGGGGCTAGTAGTAACCATGGGGTTTTCCCCTTCACCAAGCCCTGCCTGGAGTGATAGAGGTAGGCCCCTGACTCTGTAGCAGGCCTGAAACAGAGGGGAGGTTCTGCTGACATCACAAGGGGCAGGGCTGGATCTATTTAGTGGGCTGTCCTGTATGTGTGTGGAGTCAGTTCTGGAAGGTGTTGAGTCTGAGAGTTCTGCCTGTGAGGGGAGGAGAGGCTGTCAGTCTGTGGAGTTGGAGTGTCTGGCTGGAGTGTCAGAATCTGGAGAGGGGAGTGGCAGTTCTGTATGGTGACAGGAGAAGCCATGCTGAGAGTGCTTGGAAGAGATACTCAGAGCCCCTCTGAGTAGAGCGGACAGAACTATAGAGGTGGACCAATGCCCCTCACCCTGTTCAGGGGGTAAGGGGAAAGACATCTAGCCTCACCCATAGGGCCTACCCTGGGGGTGGAGGCAGGGGTATTGAGGCCCCATCCAGACCATCCTGCCAGGATACAGTCTGGAGGAGAAGGAGGAAGGAAGAGACCTTGTTCATATGTGGAAGTACTGCTGCTAATGAACTGCTGCTGTGTATGAGCTAAGAGACAATAAAGACATTGCTGTTTTACACAAAGAGACTGTGTGAGAGCTGGATCATTTGCCCTGGGACCAGGGTTTTCTCTATAAGGGTCCTATCCCACATCCCTGGGACTTATAGAGATGGAGGCACTGCACCACCACTAAAGAATGGAGGCAATTACCCCAGAAGCCTGGTCCTGTTGTCCCCAATACCAACGCAGGAGACTCAGGCCCTCCTGTTACAAGCAGGTATGAACCACCATACACATGTAGCCAGCCCTCAATACACCTTAGAGGCACGATCTGTGTCTGGGGGGGGGAACATGGGCTACATTTGGAGGCGCTGCTGAGATCCAGAACAGGACAGGCTTTCAGCAAGGCAGAGCGGGAAGAGTGAAGTGCACCTTCCGTGCAAGTACTGGAGAGAGTAGGGCATGTAATACCAGGGGTAGTCAGGGGAGCGTGGATTCCCGCACAGTACGCCCTGGGTGCCCTAGGAGGGTGATGTAAGATGGGTGTATGGCTAGTGCTGTTCTAGTCCCTTGAGGCAGATAGTGTGAGGCAACTGGGGGGGTTAGCCTGTTAACTTGTCCAGGGACCATGGCCCAGGGCCCGCACTATGAGTGGCCAAAAGTAGGAGATGCCTGTACTTAGGGAGATGCCCGGTACACTAGCCAGCACCCACATAAAACACACCACAGAGTACTTGCAGGAACCGTCAGCAGTGCGGTGCACAGAGAAAGAGTTCTGCCTAGCCTGGGGTATGCCACATCATACTAGTGGGTAAAGCATGCAGAGAGCGTTTACTGAGCAGTTGGAGTATAGTCAGTGTCTAGGAACGTGTTACACAGTAGACACTGAGAATAGAGAGATTATACATTTGGAGGGCTCATCAAAGATGGCGGCCGTCACTACATGTGCTCCGCGGAGCATGAAAGAGTTAAAAATGGCGACCGCAGCGCCATCCACGGCCCAGCAGTTAGCAGCTGAGCTAAAATGGCGATTCCCGCCAATCCTGGAGCGCGCACGTGAATCGTGCAAAGAGACTGTCAGAGAAATGTGGAGCGAGATGTGCAGGAGTTTGGCGCCAAACCCAGATCCCCTGGAAAAGGAGCGGAGCGGCGCGAAAGCCGAAAGCCCACCCACCTGTGCAGTGACTGGCCAACAGACAAGGCCACGTCACACTGAGAGAAGGAGTGCCCCTCCTCTTGTTTCCACCAAAGGGAGGCGGCACAAGGAGAGCCAATCAGGAGTGTCTTCCCCAGCGAAGGGGGAGGAACTTCACTTCTGCCTGGCATTCGAAGAGCAAGGAGCTGAAATATTGAACTGTTCCACCCCTGAGCAAATCATGTCAGAACTGAGCACAAAAATCTTCAAAGTTCCAGGAGGCTTCCTGGTGGTGGAGATCGAGGGCCGAGAGTACCTCCGGTGCCTGTGCGTCTACTGCAGGACACCCGGGACGGTAGCAAACACCAAAGAACGATGCCCTCAATGTGGCATGTTCTACCTGTGGCCTACCGAGCCATGGCCAATGATAAAGACCCCTCGGGGTGCCTCTCTGGGAACACTAACGGAGGTGGCGGAGATGACCGACAAGGCTGCCCTAGTACCCTGCAACCCTGCTGATATGGGAACCAAGGAACAGCCAACTACAGAGCCGAGCGGAGATCCGTCAGAGAAGAGCATGACCGCAGTGGAGGTACCGAGCAGGCCCGTTTCGTTCCACTATACACTGGCGGGGCCGCAAAAGACCCAGGTGACTCCCTTGCGGAGGATCCGATCAAGTCGTCTTCGGAGGAAGAAGATGGCGTTTCATCGGTGGCGATGCGCCTACTGGCGAACCACCCCAGCTGTAACAAAGAGGGCAGTCCACTTACCGGAGAGATGGAGCGGACGAGTCCCGACACCTCCCGACGGCGAGCGCTGGTGCGGCCTGAGGCCCATAGAAGTCCCACGGCCGTGGTGACTCCCAGTGCGGCGGAGACGGCGTCGGAGGCAGATCCAGAGGGACCCAAGTACATCAGCCTGCAGCGGAGAGGTAAGGAGACTCCACCACCACCTTACTCCCGCCAGGCGAAGATGGCCCCTGCAGAGGACGAGAAGGAGAGGCGTGCTGCCTACTTACCCGTCCGCGCACCCGATGAGCCCCCACCGCCCCTTCCGGTCCTCGACGCACTTCCGGTGCATGACCACGGAGCGGATGGGGATTCCGCGGGCGGCAGCGATGACGTCACTTCCGGGTCCAACTGGAAAAGAGGCCTGGGGGCATTGTACTCCCCGCGGAGAGCAGCTATGGCAGCTGCAATGGCCACCCTGAGAAGCCAAGGCCCTTCCCGAGGAAACCGAAGGCCGAGCGAGAGGGCAGGCAAGAAAGTGCCCAGCGGTTGCGGCATTACCCGCTTGCAGGACATGGAACTGGACATTACCCCAGCCCCAGTCCCTAGCGCCCTTGCCCCGGCCACTGCCCCTGCCCCGTCATGAGTATTACCACCGGGACCTAGCGGGGATAAGTTAAGGAAATATCCCAAGTCCTTCAAGGACTTGCGGGATTAGGAGTTAAGTGATGAAGGATCTGATGGGGAGATACCGTATGCAAATGTAATTCGTATACCTAACGCTGTACCATTTTCTCCTCTCTCTAGAGGGAGGGCCCGAGGGTCCCATACTACTACTGAGGTCGAGACTGTAAGCACAGTGGTCCACAAAATGAACCCTACTAGGTACTTCAATGCCAAAGGGAGAAGAGATTGCTCGCGCTCTACAGAGGCAGGTACGTCCGGTGTCTCATCGCAAGTGGAGTCAGAGGTAGATACTGGTAGTCCCTTATCAGAGTACGAGCACCGTGACAAGTGGCGGGCACCCCTGTTCACTGGGTACCACAAAGGTATGGACCGCACCTGGTTCCTGTTGATCAGGAACAACATAATTGATCATTGGTGGGCGGTAGGTGTCTTTACTCCCCAAGAGGTAGTGGATGAGTTAGAGCACCGTTTCCAAGAGATAGAGCAAGGGATCATCATGCCCAAGGGTCCTAGCATACTGTATGATGATATTGCTCCTGTAGAGCCGGCGTTTTGGATACTGCCAAGCAGGGCGGGTCCCAAGAAACTACCTAAGTTGAGCCGGGCTGACAGAGCCATAGTGTTCAGGTTTAGACAGTCCCATGGGTATGAATACCTTTATGTGCCTGAACCCATAATGAGAGAGATTGAAGAGAACCGAGACAGTTGGCTCCGAGCGGCCGTACAGGAATATTTAAGAACCAAGTTTTGTAAGGCGGGTTACCATAATGAAGACCGTATCAGTGAGGTGGTCCGGGCTTGGAGTGTGGGGAGGTGCATCTACATGCACAGCGTGATATACCGTCCAGAGTCTGGGTCGGTACAGCCATATTATATTACGATCACTGACCATAACGGGAGGAAGGTGCGAAAGCCTGACCCAAAGCACTATCATTAGAGTTCTCCCCGTTGGGAGTGACTGTGCTGTTACTGTTACACCACCTGGTGGTTGGCTCAAGTAAATAACCTGCCATGCAATGTGTTTGTGTTTCCCAGGTTTGTTCTCCGCAGGATGGTGCTGCTAAAAGTAGGTCCAAGTGGGGACCATTGGATTCCACCAGAGGGAGAGTGTAGCCCCTGTAAGTAAGAGCAGGCTACTTATCCTTCTCCTACTGGAGTAAGGCCCGGTAAGGGCAGGTGCCAGTAGTAACCATGGATTTTTCCCCCTCACCAAGCCCTGATTGGAGTGATAGAGGTAGGCCCCTGACTCTGTAGCAGGCCTGAAACAGAGGGGAGGTTCTGCTGACATCACAAGGGGCAGGGCTGGATCTATTTAGTGGGCTGTCCTGTATGTGTGTGGAGTCAGTTCTGGAAGGTGTTGAGTCTGAGAGTTCTGCCTGTGAGGGGAGGAGAGGCTGTCAGTCTGTGGAGTTGGAGTGTCTGGCTGGAGTGTCAGAATCTGGAGAGGAGAGTCGCAGTTCTGTATGGTGACAGGAGAAGCCATGCTGAGAGTGCTTGGAAGAGATACTCAGAGCCCCTCTGAGTAGAGCGGACAGAACTATAGAGGTGGACCAATGCCCCTCACCCTGTTCAGGGGGTGAGGGGAAAGACATCTAGCCTCACCCATAGGGCCTACCCTGGGTGTGGAGGCAGGGGTATTGAGGCCCCATACAGACCATCCTGCCGGGATACAGTCTGGAGGAGAAGGAGGGAGGAAGAGACCTTGTTCATATGTGGAAGTTCTGCTGCTAATGAACTGCTGCTGTGTATGAGCTAAGAGACAGTAAAGACATTGCTGTTTTACACAAAGAGACTGTGTGACAGCTGGATCATTTGCCCTGGGACCAGGGTTTTCTCTATAAGGGTCCTATACCACATCCCTGGGACTTATGGAGATGGAGGCGCTGCACCACCACTAAAGAATGGAGGCAATTACCCCAGAAGCCTTGTCCTGCTGTTGTCCCCAATACCAACGCGGGAGACTCAGGCCCTCCTGTTACAAGCAGGTATGCACCACCATACACATGTAGCCAGCCCTCAATACACCCTAGAGGCACGATCTGTGTCTGGGGGGAGGGGGACATGGGCTACAAGTGTAATAGCAATTCAACCTACAGTACAGACGTACATTTTCTGCAAGTCTGTGTACGCGCACAGTAATTGTAAATTTGAAGATTTATACAGTATTACAAAAATATAACATCGCGTCTTCTTCGAATTTAAAATTATCACATTTCTATGGATATGTATTATTTAGTAATCTATACATTTACTTATTTTCATACTGTTAATTGTATGCGCATGTGTGTACTGTACAGTACAGTATGTCTCATTTGAACATTGTTGAAACGCATATGCGTGTTACAGTATCGCATTTCGGCGCATTAAACATTATGATGACATTTTGAAAATATTTATTTGAACTGATATTCCATCGTACAGCGCTCTCCCCCTCACCCCCGCACACAAACAAGGCTAAAGTATTTCAACTTCTTATCTACAGTACACCTCTCCCACACCATTCCTTGAATTTTGTACAGTATGGCTTTCTGATGAATTAAAAAAGTGTGAAACCCTAACTCAAGCGCTAAACCTAGATATGTGTGAAATACACGTGAAAAACAAATACCAAATGTGATTAACAAGAGGTCAAAGCTGCCATAGGTTTCCCACAAAGCAAATATCTCAATTTGCATAAAGGACTGTGAAAAATGAAAGGAGGATACCTGGCGCTTAAAGAGTCACTGTGTCCTTATGAAACAGTCTGATCTTTAAAGAGTGTCTCAAAGTCCAAAACTTGAAGTGGATGGCTGTAGTTTTTCTTCACTGCTGCTGTTCTTCAATACACCTGAAATTGATAAAAGGGTACACCATTGCGCAGTACTACTGATGTTTGATGTTAACCCCTTATTGCCAACTTCCCCAGTGTGGACTGAATACACTTACAGGAGTGTTTCTTTCAGGATACAGTGGAGACAATCTGTGCTTTATTCCCTTTCCGTTCTTTATATACCACGAATCCCCTGGGTGCTTCCTTTGTCTCTTGGGATTTCGTGATTCCCAGAATCACCCGAACTCCACGAGCCCCCAGACAAGGATTTGAACAATAGCAAAGAAGGGGGTCACAAATTTATTAAAAAACGGCTTCAACAA
Source organism: Ascaphus truei (assembly GCA_036426205.1). Taxonomy (NCBI): domain Eukaryota; kingdom Metazoa; phylum Chordata; class Amphibia; order Anura; family Ascaphidae; genus Ascaphus; species Ascaphus truei. The sequence continues at coordinate 17,521 of WSYH01007743.1, forward strand.
GCCTAAAAATGGCTGATTAGCCTGCACTAAAAACAAGTGGATGGTTACTCACATGTACTCACATGAATACATGCGTATCAAAACTTCATAAGGATGCCGTCCGCAGCTTGTGCCTCCTGTGTTTGCTCCGGATGAGAAGGGCTCTCTCACAGCATAACTTCTCCGGTTAGGTGTAATAGAGTCTCTCCCTCCACTGGGCTGCGTTCCGGATTGCAACCGAGGGTTCTGGCAGACTCCTCACCTCTCAAACCACAGTTGCTGCACTGTACTGCTCTCACGGGATCCTAACTCCTCCCACCCTAACGCGTTTCGTGACGTAGGCACGCCACTTTCTCAAACACTAGTATAAAGTACTATTGTACGAAACGCGTAGGTGCGTTCTATCTGTTCTATTTTTGTTCCCTGTATGTGTTTGCTGGCTTAATACACTTTTTGATACTACTGCGGAGTGGCCTGGTTTTGTTTCCCTGCTTCACATTGCAGGGCGTCTGCAGCTGTGCTCTATCTACACCAACTACTCTTCGGTACACGAGAGGTAACTGTAGAAAACAAAGCAAGACAGGGCTGGACAAGCCAGGCACACACAAGGCTACACAAAGTCTATGTTCAAACGGTATGCCAGGAAGAGGCAGTCTTATATAGGAGACAGGGACCAGTAGGGGATGGAGCCGAGGCTGGCCTCCGCAGATGCCAAGGATAGGCTGCAGGAGACAATGGCTCATAGCAAAGCTTGACACGTAGCTGGGGCTTGTTGCACGCCGTCATGCGCGTGCACCGCGCACAGTAGAGGTGCGGCGCGTCCCGAGGGGGTGGAGCTATGCTCAGTGACCGTGCATAGAAGGAGCAGGTGCGCGCACGCTCTGTAACAGGAACGGTGATGCGCACATCAGCGGGGGGCGAATCTTCGGCAGCTGCCGCTGCAGTACTATAGGTAAGTGAGGAGGGAAAGCGCCGCAAGGGACGCACTCCCCGATTCCTCACATACACGTACTGTAGTTCTTCTGTCAGTTGAAAATTAAGGGCCGGTGGATAATCATGGAAGAATGAAAAATACAAATAATCATGAATAATGCAAATTTATAATAATAAAAACAGTAATACAAATTTTCAGTCTTTCTCTTCTTCGTCATGGCCACATTGCATTCTGTAGTTCATTGAGAGAGGGGTTTTTCTGTGTAAATCATGAGTGTAGAAACACTACTGCTGCGACACACTTTATTCGAGCAAATACCCAGTATGTACCTGGCAGATACCTGGAATGCGCCGCTCCTCACCTCTGACAAGCCCCGTTGCATTTGCCTTCCCAGCCTGGGTTCATGCCTGGCTGATGGGCGGCTGATCTGTTAAATGATAATGATTAGGATTTAATAGGCTGCAATGCTTCGCGTGTCTACCAGATGGCATAAATTCATGAATTGTAATGCAGTATATATATATATATATACTGTGCAGTATTGCAGCCAGCGGGAATAAAATGCTTCAATCCCTGCCTGGAAAATAACTCAATGCACTCGGGCAGAAAACAGTCACAAACCTCAATACACCCGGGTATACCCGAATTCGTGGGACTAGCCGAGCTCGAATAAAGTGTGTCGCCAGTGTATACACACAGTTTACACAATTTACACATGATTCCCCCCTCCCCCCGCCCGTCCATTTTTAGTGCAGCTGTCTCTGAAAAGGAAAGAAAAAATTAGTGCAGTTAAGTGCATACTGTATAATGGCATTGTGTACAGTATAACTACTCAACTATACCGGTACTACTGTCAAGCTACTCATTATACATTATAACTACTGCATAACTACTGTAATAGTGCAGCTCTCTCTGAAAAAAAAAATAGTGCAGTTAAGTGCATACTGTATACTGTAAAACAATCTGTACCATACTTACCTGTATCATACTGTACTTGGTGTGCCTGTACTAACCATACTACAGTACAGTACTGTACCATACTACCTTCCTGATGCATGCCCATTACGCTCTATCACAATGGGCAACAGTCGCAATATGGTCGATATATTTATTACATCGTTCGACGGTGAGTACATTGTTCCAAAAATTCAGTATGCCATTCACCAATTCATTCTTTTTTGAGGGTTTCACCACTTTTCAGATCTGATCCTTCAGCTGATGCCAGGCCATTTCGATAGGATTGAAATCTGTCGATCTGTCATAGGAGGGGAAAAAAAAGAAAATTAGTTAAAGAGATACACAGTTAATAGTGGGAAAAAATGAGACACGGTAACCGTACTTACTCCGCTGGCGTCTTCACCCAGTTGATACCGGAGGCAGGAATATGCGCAGTTGATGCAGTTTGTTTGGGATCGTTGTACTGGTAGAAACGGTGACCATCTGGGATTTCACGTGTGATGTATTCCACAATCTCAGGTACTATTTGCTCTTGAAAAAAAAACTTTATTCATGATTCCTGTAACAAGAAAAGTGCTCAAAATAATGTACACTACAGTAGTACAGTACAGTGCATAAGGCCCGGGCAATAGAGGGGTGAGGAGTTCCGAGCCGCGCTGACGCTGAGGCTCGCCTGCTGAAATCTGCGCGATTTCATGTCCATACAGTCGAGCCAGCGGGCACGATCGGAGGCGGGGGGAGACTGAGGGAGGCGGGGCAGTGACGTCGCTGGGCCAATCGCCCGCGACGCAATGACGTCGACGTCACGGCGCCGACGTCACGGCGCCGTGACGTTGATGCAGTTCCACGCTGATTTGGATGTTTTCAGCCGACAGCGCGCTGAAAAACAGCTTGGCGCTCGGCTGAAAACTCCAGCGCCTCAGCACGCCTGCGGACGCTCGCGTGAGCCCCCTCTAAAGGCATCCTCATTGAGGATGCAGGGGCTCAGCGCGGAGCGTCCACACTGCCTGTCCTTCTATGGACTTGGCCTAAGGCTACAGCATGTGACTTTGTGCATTATTTTACCATCAAAGATGACGATGCATCCTGGTCCACGCCTAGAGATGGCACCCCACACATGCATCTTCACTGGGTTTTTTGGACGCGGCTTCATAGATATGCGTCCTTTTTTGTGAATGCAAAGGTGGCAAATCTCTTCAGCGATACAGTAGACTCGTCAGTAAAGATGCAATCCTGAAAAGTTTCGCAACTGTCGATCCATGCCTGTGCCTGGACCACTCTCTTTATCTTGTTGACGTCCCTTATCATAGGGTACGCTCTGTAATGACAAGGAATAATTTTATAGGTACAGTACAGTTTCTTAAACCACACTTTTACCTCCTGTACTGTCCATTACTAACCTCACACGTCCATATTTCCATCCAATCTGCGTCTCATCTTCTTGATGCTGGTCTCTGATACGGATATATTGTTATTTTTCTGCAGAGTGTCTTTGACACTTGTGGCACTCTTCTTATCATTCTCTTCATTTTTTTGGTCAACCAGAACAGTTGTCTCCCTACAGTGTATAAGTAAAAACAACAATACGTTACAGTAGGCCACAAGTACAGTACATCATTTATGCGCAGGCCTACAGTATGGCTAAATATATATATAATACTGTATACTGTAGGTATATAAATATACAGCGATATAAATAATAATAGATAGATATATAATATAGTTATATAAATATACAGCTATAACAATAATAATAGATAGATATATAATATAGTTATATAAATATACAGCGATAACAATTATAATAAAATATTACTGGTACAGTACTTTATGTGTGTGTGTGTCATACTGTTTACAGTAAACTGTGTACTGAAATGGGGGGTTGTGAGTGCGTGACTCATAATGAGTAATAATGAAGTAAGTGAGAATTAAGGATAGAGATGCAACTCACTTTGAAATACTGTAGAAATAGAATTGATTGTAAGAATGTAATTATGATAATTGAGGAAGGAAGTGCAACACAAAAACAAATTGTACAGTATATCTAATCATTGCTAGGAAAATGGTTCTGTTAAAAACAATAAGCCATCTAACCAATAAAAGTGCTATTGCAGTACTGCACGGTAAAGAAAACATATTAAAAATACTTTACTTACGCGGTAGTTACCGTTGGTGTCTTCATGAATTTTTTGGTCTTACCGTGGGCATGACAGCTCATGGTGGCTGCTGGTACAACAAGGCCAGAAGTACTTAACCAGCATTGAATATCCGAAATTCGTTGTCCTCTCGTGTACATATCCTTTTTTCTCATGCTGAGATCCTTAGAAATCTTTTTAACAGGCATCGCTGTGTGTAAAAAGAAATACAAGCACAAGAATGTATATTCGATGTTTAGCCGATGTGTATTCAATGTGCAATGAATCAAGAAAATGGATGGTATATTTATAATTTAATGAGTCACATTAGAGTACGCCCACTTTTAACACCTGCACCTTGTTGCCATGCATAAAAGGTGCCACACATTGCATAGCCTACCACTCGATGATCTGTATCTGAACTTGCACTTGCCCTTGCATTGTGCCACCTGCTTCCATGGATCAACCCCGATTCTATGGATGCAGGAATCCGCTTTCTTCTGCCGTGCCGAAAAAGCGAAAGGCGGAAGCCATTTCAAAGCCAAGGCCAAAGCGAAAGGCTAAGGCTAATAAAGAAAACCTTCTGACGACTCCAAAGGCTAAGGCTATTAAGAAGCATTATTATGTCAAGAAGAAATTGGCTGAAAAATCATTAAAGCAAAACAAATGGAAGCCACCCCATCGAACCCACATTTCACCTTCTCCTGCACTCCTAGACGTTGCTGCCGCTGCTCTCCCAGGAACCCACATTTCACCTTCTCCTGCACTCCTCGAATATGCTGCTGCTGCTGTCCCGGGAACCCACATTTCACCTTCTCCCTCACTCCTCGACGATGCTGCCGCTTCTCTCCAGGGAACCCCCAGGACACCTTCTCCTGTACTCCATGCTGCCGCTTCTCTCCAGGGAACCCCTATCTCATCCGCTCCAGCACCCATCCACTCAGATGTCCACAGCACACCATACACAAGATCCAGCTCGTTAGACCGCATTCTGAATGGGTTAAGTGTCAATATCTCTGAGAACGCTATGCTGTTAAATATAGATCTTCTTTTAGAGTCCATGCTAAATATGGATCAATGGATGGAGAAAATGGATAAGAAACTGGAGAAGATTGATAAACGCTTTGAGAAGATAGAGACTGACAGCGGAGGTACATATTTTGCTTGGAGTTCCTGCCCCTGTATGTCGGCCGCAGGAGCAGGAGGGTGGTATGGCTGGGATGGATGGGACTTTCAACCTTCCATCACCAAGCGCACCCCCTCCATCAGAAGAATATGTGTTCATGTATGACATAACAACACTGTCAAGACCACAGCAGGAGACAACACAGACAAGGCGACTAAGACAGGAGGAAAACATCCTCCCAGACCACCTACCCTCGCCCGCTGCCACAAGCACACCCGCTCCCAGAAGCACACCCGCTCCCAGAATCCCACAACACACGCTAGCATTGAGACAGTGCCCGACATCATCTTGTGTGACCTGTCCCAGCCACTCAGGGAGAAGTATAGGTTTGCAAGTGGTGGTATAGCCCAGAAACATGCCATGTACATTTTCAAGCACCACATGAGCTACGAGTTCTACTTACAGTGGGCCCACAAAGTCAATTACGAAGGGAATCACGTCAAAAAAGCTCTTCCTGAAAATTTAAGAAAGACTATTGTGGAGGAATTGCGGCGCTATCATTGCATTACAGAACATTTAATGAAAATCGTGAGAGACTCCATAAATGGCATTTTGAGGCATACAATGCATCGTCCATGGAAGGACAGACGGGTGGGGATCAAATTCGATGCGTGATTGGTCGCCTGTTCAAATGTTGATTCATTTTTTACTTACTGTACTCCAACAAAAATAATGTAGATTGCTTTAAATTGTATTAATAAATAAATGTTTTTACTTACACCAAACACCTGTGAATGTTTTGACTTACTGTACTCCAATAAAAATAATGTAGATTGTTTTAATGTGTAATAAATAAATGTAATGTAATGTAGATTGTTATCTTACTGTAATAAATAAATATTTTTACTTACACCATACACCTGTGAATGTTTTGACTTACTGTACTCCAATAAAAATAATGTAGATTGTTTTAAATTGTTTCATTGTGTCTCCTTTTATAACAAAATACAGTGTTTCTATACAGTAAGTAATGGTTGGTTAATTAATGTACAGTAGTAAAAACAAGAATTTTGCGTTTCAACAAGGTTCCATGAGCCATACTGTACAGTACTGTTCTGTATACTGTAGGCATGCGCATTACATCAAAACAGTATTAAAACAATACATACTGTACGGGTATAGAATACACATACTGTAATACATGTAGAATAAATGCATACTTTTTATTTTTGTGGTTTATTATACAGTACAGTATGTAAAAAAGTATTGTATACTGTATAAAAAAAAGCAGACTGAACTGTTTCCGGTTTTTTATAAAGCTCAAAGTTATTCTATCCTAATCCATAAAAATGGCACTGCCACTAGATTGTTGCCTCCGGGATGTGGATTTTTAAATCAGATTCAGCAATCTGCAACCATCGTTACAAAAAGCGACATTATTCATCGAAATCCCTCCATTTGCTATTCTCCGTCTGATGACAACGTTTCTTTTCTGAGGAAAAATAAAGGTATTACTGTAATGGTTGGTTCAAATTAGTCAGTCCCCTAAAGAAGTTCCCACAGTCAGTCCCCTCGGTCAGTCCCAACAATACTTTTCTTAGGGGGTGTGTCTTGTTCACATACACGCATGCGCCTAGATGTGAAGACACGCATACAGTATGCATTTCAACAAGGTCCCAATGAGACATACAGTAGGTGCATGCGCTTAGCTATCCACCAATTGTTCAGTATCCACTGTAGAAGCTGCTCAGCCAATGATATTGCTGGACTACATTTTAGCGAATTGTGACAAAAATAATAGAACTAAATAACCATAAGCAAAGTGATTGATTACAAGAGAATCGCTTGACTGTGCATTGATATTTCAAAAAAAGATTAAAATACAGCAGCCATACTCACCATAGACTTTGCCAATCGGTTGGTGCCGAGCCACTGCCACCAGACCAGTATTCTTGATTATACACGTAGTTGACAGGTGACAGCGGGCCTGCTACACCTGTATTTGACAGCTGATGAAGTTGGAAATCGCTTTGGTACATGCAAGCTTGCTGTTATCTGTACATCAAATCCTGCTCAGGCTGCAGGTATCCAGGCAGGGACAGACAGCAAGGGTTGACGGTTACCAGGTTTTTAATGACGGTCGGACCGTTATTGGAAGCCGGTGCTGGCGCTGGCGCATTGCTTGCCTAGGACTGACGATTCTTAGTTGGTTTTACCATGACCTTTCACCTTTTGAAGTCTCCATGATCAAAGATCCTGGAAAAATCTGGAGCAACACACCAATACCCTCCTCTAACTCCGGGTGCGGGATCAATACGAAAAGAACACGGATCGATACATAACTTTTTCCTTATTGCACGCTTCCACACATGAGCATCTGGTGAAAATTTGTAAAAGTCATAATTTTTGATAAAATATTGATAAATTTGACCAACTGTGGCCATCTTATCATCTGCTGCATTAATTGCAGACCATATTAAATAAGCGTAAGTTATGTCAGGCTTTTTCCACACGTACTGCGGCGGTGTACTCATCTCTGAACTCTATGGAAAATAGAACGCCAGACACTGTGCATTGAGTTTTTAATATGAAACGCCTAAATTGATACAGTATTGTAACTTCTTCAGTACCAAGGTCAATTCACAATGGACCACTGTGGTATTTTTTAAACACCTGCAAGTCGACACATTACTGAAACACATGTACAGTACTGTAGTGTACACATTAGAATTCATTACAATTCATGAATATCTGCCACCTGGCGGATACGCGAAAATTGCACCAAATTAAATCCGAACTATTATCATTAAACAGATCAAGCGCGGGTGACGGCCAGCATGAATGCGACATGAATACGGCATGAATGTGGCATGAACGCGGTCAAGCACATGGCATTCTGAAAAAGTCACATAACCGAGAAGTGTCAAAATAAAAGCAGCCGCGGCTGTATCTGTGTTAAACATGTTAGCATACATAAACGTGTTAACATACAGATGTATACAACAGACGACAGAGAAGCCCAATGCTACATCCAACATGACAGAAATACACAGTAAAATACTTATATATTCTCCCTCCTAATAGAGGTAAATGAGAATTTTAATCCTAATAGAGGTATATTAGTATTTTATCTGGTAGTGTTAGGATATGCGAACAGGTGTCTGCCTTGACGTGGCTCGCAAGCTTACAACGCTTTGGCCAAAGGGTTAAACTAAATGACCCTATTTCAAGAGAATATATAAGTATTTTACTGTGTATTTCTGTCATGTTGGATGTAGCATTGTGTCTCTCTGTCGTCTGTTGTAAACATATGCCACGATCAATAGCACTCCATTTTGACACATATACATATATATATATTGTGTGGGGTCTCAGGGGTTCCCAAAAAGAGCTTGCTGGGGTTCTGTGTTTTGTTAACCCATTATCAGCTGTTCCAGCTGGTGGAGGTTAGTGGCTCCTCCTTCCCAAGTTTTAAGCCCGCCCCTCCCCACTTCCCTAGTTTGCAAGTGCCTCATTCTGCTGGATATAGACCAACTGTGGTCTTTCTCCCTCCTAATAGAGGTAAATGAGAATTTTAATCTTAATAGAGGTATATTAGTATTTTATCTGGTAGTGTTAGGCCTTGCGAACAGGTGTCTGCCTTGACGTGGCTCGCAAGCTTACAACGCTTTGGCCAAAGGGTTAAACTAAATGATCCTATTTTAAGAGAATATATAATTATTTTACTGTGTATTTCTGTCATGTTGGATGTAGCATTGGGCTTCTCTGTCGTTTGTTTTATACATATGCCACGCTCAATAGCACTCAATTTTGACACATGTACATATATATATATTGTGTGGGGGCTCAGGGGTTCCCAAATAGAGCTTGCTGTGGTTCTGTGTTTTGTTAACATACAGATGTAGCAATACTGATTTTTCTCAGTGCTGTGGTCACATGGCAGAGGCACTTACCAAACCTGTATATTAACTCACATGCATCTTAAACCTTTCTGACACATGCATTGAAAATGATGTGTGTTACAGAGCCAGGCCCCATTGATAAATTAATGAAAGGCATTGTTGAAAACTATAAAGCGAAAGATGAGACAAGCGCACAATAGATAAGTATCAAAATGAATATGCAAAATCAACCATTTGCAATTTAGTAAGTGATAGTGAGTGCACAAAAGGATCACAAGAGTACAATTGTCTGTGATGGCAACAAAGATAGGATTGCTTAACCGAATCCCTGAAGCAATATTATTCACAATAGTGTTACTCACCAAAAAATGTAAGACTTGTGGATCACCTTATGTACAGATATAGTCAGACTTACTGTTCTCAGTGACATGATTGCATGCGGCTTCCAGACCGCAGTGCAGTCACGTGTGATCACAGTCCCAGCAAGAGAAAGTGTCACAGGATGATCAACTCTGCAGAGGTCACATCTTCTGAATAGGACCAATGCAGCTTTAATCCTGCTAGGCCAGCCACCAGTCTGTAAGAGCTTTACAGAGGATTCCCAGAGAGAAGAAGTCTCTTTCTGTGTCTCCCAAACACCTGTTAAGAATAAATGAGTGCACTTTTTATTCCTATTTTTAACATAAGTTTGAAGAAGTGGTTCTCCGGAGAGTAACACCATAAATGTAATGTCCGGGGACTCCCAGTGTCCCGAGATAGAGACCTCTTTAGAGGGTGTCGACATCTCATGCAAGTTGAAATGTCCCACTTCATATTAGCCAATAGGAGGTTGCACCAGATGATGTCACAGCTTCCAATTGGCCCATTACGGAGCGGCTATAGGCACCCCCTATGGATGTCTGTTTCTCTGGAAGCAGGGGTTCAGCAGAGGCTCAGCGCTTTTATTGCTCCTGGTGTGTCCTTCCCCTTGATGAAGTAGATGCCCGAATATACATCATGAGGGGGAACACTATAGGACTATATTCAGTCATCTACTTCATCAAGGGGGTTGGACATGACATTTAAATAATTTAAATGTCCAGTCTAACCCCCTTGATGATGAGGATGACTGAATATGATCCTATAGTATTCCTCATTTTGATGTAGATATCAATATTTGGTTATCTACATCATCAAGGAGCAGGGAAGACATACCCCAACACCCCAAACAAAACTACCCCCTCCCCTTAGATGAATGCCCAATATCCCTATTAGCTAAATGTGACTAATAGCAATTTGGGGCATTAACCAAAAAAATAAACATGCACATATAAAAAAAAAAAAATAATAATAACTCCATCATTACCTTAGTGGCTAATGAGAAAGGAGGTTCCTGACTGCTAGATACTGAATATGCATGTCCAAACTGACATCACTCTATTTGCGTATAGCGCAAAAATAAAGGAGACAAACCAGCCGTATAAAGGTATTTACGTTTATTTCTGTTAACACTTGGTTGTTGTGAACAGTCTACCTGAGGAAGGGTATTTCCCTGAAATGTATTGCGTCTGACTAAGATACCTGCAGATTAAAATATAAAAATTATTTAAGTAATCTCAGTTCCAGGCTTAAAAGAATGTGAGCAAAAAGAGACACATCTTTATTTTTTGGGATGAAAAAGCCTTTTTTCTTTTTGTTACCAATTTAAATTACAAAAAATATAATCTTAAAATTACGTGTGAGACATAATGATAAAATACATTATTAAGATTTGGAATTATATCTAAAGGAAGGATCATTACAATATATACCGGTACTTTCTTAAAGTATACAGTACTGTATGTATTAAATCTTATCTAGAACTTTCTAGAAATCATGATACTGTACTAGGTGTAAAGTATACAGCCAAATCCTCAGATTTAGGAGGAACTGTCTGGAAGAACAAACATTTGTTGAACAAGCCCAATCCTTGGAAAAATACATTTCTACAGACAGGGCATCAGAGTGAGGTTATAGAATGTGCATTCAAAAAGCAAAAAAGAAACAGAGGTCATTGCTATCGCCGTATTAAAAAAACAATTTATACTGGATAAGGAGAATGATATAATACAAAGGAATGAGGTTAAGTAGTAAAGCATAACATTAGGGCCATCACTATGGTGAAAATTGATAGCAAACACTCACAAAACAAGCAGGTAGAGATAACTAAATTAATTCTAAATTTCATGCAATGCATCATAAAATGTAAAATATAATTGAAAAATAATGGAACATTTTACAATTACATTCCATAATAAAAAATGTTTTACCATCAAGGACAAAAGGGATTTTTAGTAAGGCAAGAGATCTAAAAAGTGTGCTGGCACCTAGTCAGCTAAAAAGTCTGCTGAGTAAGAATGCTTAATGTTTTTCTGTTAAACCTAAAGGATTATTTAAATGCTCAGGTTGTAAGGAATGTGTATTCACGATCCCTTCAGATACACTTAAATAATTAACGACTGGTGAATCGTTTTGCATTAACTTTTTAATCAATTGTAAGACACAATTTGTTGTTTATACAGTATAGTCCAATGTAAAGGTGGATTGCAGAATGTTAGAAAAACCAAGAGAAGCCTAAAAAAAGAATTTTTGTGCAACCTATTAAACATATTAAGAAAAATGGTTTGGTTAAAGGAAATCATAAATTCACCCCCATTCTCATTGTTTTTTTTACGTCCATAAGGGTGATCCACAAGCTTTAACATTTTGGGCGATTGATACAACTATGAATAATATGAGAGGTGGTAATAGGGACAATCTATTGTTACAAAAAGAGCAATATTAGATTTTTAATTAAAGTCCAACTATTCTATTGGATTTAATGATTCTGTAGATATTACAGATTTTTGATTGATTCATTGTTATATATGATTATGTTTTATTAAAAGTATTATATACATTTTGTCTGCAATATGTGATTTTGGCTAACTTTTATTTATTATGTATAATTTATTATTTTTTGCTTATAATGTATATTTTTTTCTGTATATATTTAAATATTTATATGTCAATCTGGATATAGTTATATAGATAATTTATTACACATTTTTGTAAATGGAATATATTGATGTATTCATATCAATATTTACATACAACTATTCACATTTTTCACGATTTACTAAATATGAATTTCTTTATAGTTAATTAATTCTAATGCAGTACTATAGCTATTTCATTTTAATATGTTAGTATTTACACATTATTAAGTTTAGAAATAAATAGATTTAATTACTAAATTTATATAGATATTGATATTGTATATACAAAGTTTATATTTTAGCATTTACAGTACAGCCACTGAATCAAGTTTTTTTTTAAATTCAGCTATTTATATTCTTTTATTAGCTATTCTTATAGTAGTCATTACAGTTCTTTATTTTAGACACGGTTTGTGCCCTTTTTTATACTATCAATTAGAAGAGTGTTTTTCATTGTTATTGATTGTATACACACAATTTACACATTTATATTTATCTATATTTAGAATTATATCTGTTTTTGAACTTGGAACTCCAATTGATAATCTGTTGTATATTGTTTACCTATGAATTCCTTTATTGCATCTACAACTTCTTTAACTATTTGTTGTACAACTAAGAGGTAATCTAGCAAGGGTATTTAAAGAGCATTTGGCTCTGATGAAGTCACTACAGAGGAAGCATGTTCAGAGTACGAAAGGCATAGAGGCTACTGTACGTCATTTTTCCAGCTATTATGCTACCATGTGGTGATGCTGTTAGTGAATGCTGGGGATCAGAGATGTTTAGGAATTGCTGCAGAGATTCAGTTAAACGGTCCTATCTGTGTTGCCATCAGAGACAGCTGGACTCTTCTGATCCTTTTGTTTGCTCACGATCAGTTACTGTACGTTTTGTATGTTACATATTGTTTTTAATACATTGAGTCTGATACTTATCTCTGGTGCACCTGTCTCGTCTAACTCTTTGGGAATATGTATTCTGGTAAACAAAGTACTCTGAGAGATAGAGGTGCAAAGAGGTTTATAATTTGGATTACATTCGACAAAATGTATAAGAAGAAGCCATTGTTGTCGGAGGGACTATTTCTACAACATAGTTGACAACTATGCAATGCTCTATGTGGAAATATGCTATCGCGCTAGTACTTGCGAAAATAATGGGATACTGCTGCGACACACTTTATTCGAGCAAATACCCAGTATGTACCTGGCAGATACCTGGAATGCGCCGCTCCTCACCTCTGACAAGCCCCTTTGCGTTTGCCTTCCCAGCCATGGTTCTTGCCTGGCTGACGGGCGGCTGATCTGTTAAATGATAATGATTAGGATTCCGCGACTTCAACCGTCCCCGGTGGGAACTAAAGATCAACTGTTTGGTGTATACCGGGGGAGAGACCATCGTGGAGTGCCTGATACGTCAGTTCCTGCAGGCAGTGAACAACGGAGGCAGCAATCTGTTCCAGTGGAGTCACGGAGGGACTACAGCAGCAAAGCAGCGTTTCCTGGTCCTAGGAGCATGAGTATTACTCATACAATGCTTTTAATTGTTTTATGTTTGTGAGTTCATTTTTATTGAGATTTTTGGGAATTAAATATATCTATTTTGCACAGTAATGCACTAGGATTTGGCGCTTTTTTTTCTATTATTTTTCTTATATTTTTCTATGCAGGTGGAGAGGGAGGTCGTTGTGCCCTTTTAAGAAGCTGCCTGTTGGTCCTAATAGTGCCACTGTCACTCCCCAATTATTGGACTTATTTGTTGGACTCTAGAGGACTATCTGCATTGAGCAGATTAAGGCAAAGTTCACAGCACCACACACAAAAATAATTTTTTTTTTTTTTTGTATAATTGTATGTTTTTAGCTTTTTTTTTTTTTTCTTATATTGGACATTCACAGTGCATTTTTGGTATATTAATTAATTTCATTATTTAGGATATATTGCATTGGTATATCATTATATTAATTCATTAATATTATGTTGATGTATTTATGATTTATTACCGGTTTAATTGATTTTATATATCCTATACTTCTGGCGTTCCACACACGAGCGCAGACCCTATTGTATATATATATATATATATATATATATATATATATATATATATATATATATATTTAAATGCATTTAGAACTTTACATTACAGTATGTACTGGATTTTAAAGATTTTTATAGTGTATATTTAAATGCATGTAGAACTTTACATTTTATTTCCTTGATAGTACTATTCAAGCACTAAAAGCAACTTAATTTCAAGATTTATATACTGTATACGGTACTGCACTGTATGTCAGATATTTATATATATATTTAAATACCTTTACAACTTTATGTACAGTACGGTGT
>WSYH01007744.1:0-21404 GCA_036426205.1 Ascaphus truei
TGTAAAATCAGTTAGGATTATTAAATGGATTATTATTATTGTCTGTACTGTATAGAGAAGCGTTATTTGTAGGACAGTAAAGCAGCATTTCTGTATTTTTAATAATATTGAGCAGGAGCAGGGGGTCCCCTTAGTTTAGATTTCTGGCTCAGGGAACCCCCTGCTCACTGTACAATATTATTAAAAATACAGAAATGCTGCTTCTTTACCATAGCGCATAGCCGCTAAGGTAAAGAACGAGTGTTTATTTACTGTTTATACTGTATGTGTTTTATTTATAGTGTAGATGTGCAGAGGGTCTCCGGAGCAGAACCGCACTGGTTTTAGGTCTGGGGACCCCCTGCTCCCCGAGTTACAGGTCGCGGTCACGTGATCGGGCCCTTTAAACGCAGAGGGATACCGGCACCACATAAAGGGGGCTGTATCTCGGGGAGCAGGGGTCCCCCGACCTGAAACCAGTGCGGTTCAGCTCCCGAGACCCCCTGCACATCTACAATATAAATAAAAATGTAATGAAAAGTTCAGTCCGCGCTCTGGCTCTTTAAACTTGGAGTGTTGGTCCCTCTCAGTTCTCTTGCTGCTTCTGTGTTTATGAGGTGTCTCCCCCACCTCCAAATGTGGTCAAAGCTTGAAGAAGTTTACTTTGTTAAACGAAACGCGTTGCGACTGTTGTGGCTGGCGGTTTTACTACCCACCACCAGTACACACTCAAGTGTACCGTTCCTGCTTATTTCCGATCGTTTCTTTGCTCCATGATCATAGATACGGGAAAAACCCTGTGACACACACCAATACCCTCCAACAAATTGGGGCTCAATACGGTGAAAACAGGGGTCACTACATAACCTTTTCCTTATTGCACGCTTCCACAAATGAGGAGTTGGCGAAAATTTGTAAAAGTCATAGTTTTCGATAAAATACTGATTAATTTGAACAACTGTTGCCATCTTATCCTCTGTTGCATTAATAGCGGAGCGAGAGAGAACCAACACAAATCCCACAACTCAAATAAATACATTTTAAAGAACAGATCAGAACTGTCTAGCATTGTAGAACATCCAGACATTGAAATACGTTCCACACATTAGTCGCTTTTTCAAAGAGGTCCAGACGCCAGAGATGTATCATCCCGTGACCTGGGGGAACAGACAACAGATCATCAACATCAGTACACACGGAGTATGAGTCATCTTCCTCTCATATGAATCCCCTCCCCCTAATGTTTCTGTTTAAACAGATTACACTGAAGGAGAGAGAGAGTGTAAGAGGCCTAAAGCCCCCTACTCCCCCTAACTACTATATGTTCTGTTAAACAGATTACACTGAAGGGAGAGAGATTTTACAGAAACACCACTGTTAGGACCAGTATGTAGGCCAGCCTGTCTACACTCAATGTTAAGCTTCCATTTTGTCTCTGGTCAAATAGTTATAGCTCTGTAGTCAGCCTTTTGCGTGAAATCATAATTCATAAAGCACTCAGTTTCTCTGCTAAATTGCATTTTCGTTCTTCTGCAGCCAGAATTACTAGATACTTTGTGAGGTCAATTTCTGGTGTGTTAGTAGAATATAATAGAATGGTTCTCTGCAAGAAGCAAGGTAGTGAAATAAAGTGCTAAGACTCAAGCGTCTCTTTTGAAACAGACAATGAATAGCTATGTATTCAGAACATTGCTTGTATTGAAAAGGGACACGTCTCAAAAGTCACGCCACTAATATGGTCCTGCCCTAAATCCACGCCTCTAATCAAAGCTACGCCCAAGACACACTAGTATACGCCCAGGACACGCCTATGTTACGCCATCTAACCAATATCTTTTTTATTCTGTATAAAAACCATATACCCTATGAGTAATAAATTGAGACAAAGGATTTGAAACCTGGCGTGCGTTACGGTAATTTTGTTCGTCTCCCCAGGCCATGATAAGGTTCATCAAGAGTGAAGATAACAGTGCAGGGCTGTGAAAGCTTCCTGGGAAGTCTGCTGGCAAACAGGTGCAAGATAGTGTATCCAGTCACAAGGCCTTCAGTGTACCTGCAGAGGAAAGGTTCTCTCGGTTCTGGAGTAGTGGGTGTGAAGGAAAACGGATTTTCCTTTCACACACATTAGGGGGGAGGAGGGCTTATTAAACAGATTCACACTGAAGGCAGAGAGATGTTTCTGTTACCAGTAAATCTCCCTCCTACTGTCAGACTGCAGGCGTATGTAAATGGGGGGATGGGGAGTGACCACAATGTGCATACTGTGAGGTCTAACCCCACCCACCTCACCCCCTACCCACATACCATTACCCCCCCCCCCATCCTGCGCCTTGGCCCCTCCGCTTTTCGCCCAAACAGACACAAAAATTAAAACATTACAGCAAAAGTAATGTCCCCTAACCCTTAATCACATAGCGGTTTATTATAATGCTACAGTCATGAAGGGTTAACCCACCCTCACAACCACTTGGGATGCCACATACCCTCCCACCAACAACCCCCCCCCGTGAGGTCTAACCACCCAGTCGACACACCACAAGGGAGGCCTACCCACATACATTGTAATTGCAATGTATTGGCTTTGTATTGCTATGTATGTTGTGGAAAAAGACAAGGATTTTGCTGGCAACGGACACTTCGTATGATGAGGTCAGTGAGATACTTTATTTATTTGTAATATGCTAGTTAATGGTTTTAATAATGGGCAATTAATTATTATCCATATCTGGACTAGTTATTTTGCACATTATGTATGTAGGTGTTGGGGGGGAGGTGTTGTATTGTGATTGAATGTATAGGCCAGGTTATTTTTTACATTCAGGGTTTGATTCCGTGTGGTTTTGCGTGGGGCCTATGGAGACCACCTGTGGGTATCCTCGGCGATCTATCCAAGGGTATAAGGTGGTGGTTCCAGGGTGACACATCGGGGATGACGAGTGTCGCGTCCACACTTTTGTGGGGCACCGCCGACCCGTAGGTGCGAGGGATGATGATTGTGGTTGCTCCACTTGTGTGGGGGCACCGCGGACCTGTAGTTGCAGCACCGTGAGTTCCCAGACCCCTGAGGGGACCACCCGAGCGCCCGCAGACACCTGTGGTTTGACCCGGGGCTCCCAGACATCCTTGGCGTACCGTGGAGACCCAATTGTGGCCAACGGTGACCCAAGGAGACCACCTGTGGCCATGGTGCTGGCAGGATCCACCAGCAGGCCTCCAGAAACTGTGTTAAAAAGGGCTGCTGGTAAAAGTAGGTCTGTCCAGGTGCCCTGCCAGCCCCACGGGGAGATAGCGTGGGGCTGCGTTATGAACCCTGTATGTAAAAGGATAAATCTTCTATTTATGGGGGGGCACAGGGGGGGGGGGGTAATGTATTTAATAAATATAATGCTGTTTATTATGGGTCTGGTACTGTTTTTATTGTGTAGGGTACGGCGGTGGGTGGGGTGTTTCCCCAACGGTATGTGGGTAGGCCTCCCTTGTGGGTACTGACTGGGTGGTTAGCCCTCGCGGGGGGGTTAGTTGGTGAGGGTATGTAGGCATCCCGAGTGGTGGGTGAGGGTGGGTTAACCCCTTCATGACTGTAGCGGTAATAACCGCTATGGTGATTAGGGGTTAGGGGACATTACTTGTTGTACTGTATGTTTTAATTTTTGTTGTCTGTTTTGCAGAAGCGGAGGGGCCATGCCAGGATGGGGGGGGGTGGTAACGGTATGTGGGTAGGGGGGGGAGGTGGTTAGACCTCACAGTATGCACATTGGGTCCCCCCCCTTCCCCACATACATACATGCCACTGACAGCAGGGATGAGAGATTTACTGGTAACAGAAACATCTCTCTGCCTTCAGTTGTAATCTGTTTAAAGCCCCTCCCCCCTAATGTGTGTTTCTGTAAAATCTCTCTCCTTCAGTGTAATCTGTTAACAGAAACATTAGGGGGGAGGGGGCTTTAGGCCTTTACATCTCTCTCCCTTCAGTGTAATCTGTTTTTAACAGAAACATTAGAGGGGAGGGGGTTTTAGGCCTTTACCTCTCTCGCCCTTCAGTGTAATCTGTTTAACAGAAACATTAGGGGGGAGGGGGCTTTAAACAGATTACACCTGAAGCAGTGAGAACGAGGAATGTACTGTATTGTTCATCATGTACCTTGCAATGGGTGTATAATGTATAAGGTTTTTACAATTAGATAGATGTAATCCTGGTAGTAGGGTTAGCTTTGGTTTTAAATTGTGTTTTCTGGTGGTACTTACAGTATATATTATTTTTGTTTACTTGATTGGTTAAAATAGTTGACTTGTTTGGAATGTTGTATTTACTGGTAGAGTAGCTTGCAATTAATTGTTAACATTCATTTGCAGAAGTTATATGTGCATAGATTTTATGCATCATTTATACAATGTAAATGCAATGTACTGTGTGGATTGGAATGTTATGTTTTATATTGTAAAATCAGTTAGGATATTAAATGGATTATTATTATTGTCTGTACTGTATAGAGAAGCGTTATTTGTAGGACAGTATGATTTTGATAACCATTCTACAGTACATGTATTTGTATATTGGTGTCATCATGTGTGTGTAAGTATATACTGTGTGTTATATATATACTGATACTGTATATACTACGTATGTATACAGTATATATATACACAGTATATACTGTATATGTATAGGGATTGTTATTATATATAAACAGTATATATATACAGTATATTTATATTTATTTATTTTTCATGTAATATTATTATATATTAGATGTTATTTTTATTAGATGTGGTAGTGCTGTGCGTGATTTTTTTTTTATTGGGGGTACGCGGGGTGAGGGGGTGTTTGGCCTTGGTGTGAGTTAAGAATTGCAGCAGCAGCACAATTAATAAATAAATCTAAATAATAAATAAATAAATGACTATAAATAAAACATTTGAAATACATTTATTGATAGAGTGTAGATGTGCAGAGGGTCTCCGGAGCTGAACCGCATGGTTTTTAGGTCGGGGACCCCCTTCTCCCCGAGATACAGGCCCTTTAGGGGGTGCCGGATCCCTCTGCTCTGCTGGTTTAACAGGCCGCGGTACGTGACGGGGGGTTAAATGCGAGGGGATACCGGCACCTCATAAAAGGGCCTGTATCTCGGGGGGCAGGGGGTCCCCGACTGAAACTAGTGCGGTTCAGCTCCGAGACCCCCTGCACATCTACACTATCAATAAAAATGTATTTCAAATGTATTTATTTATAGTCATTGACTTATTTATTTAGATTTATTTATTATTTTTTTGCGCGGCTGCTGGTGTGTGAGTTTTTTTTTATTGTGGGTAGCGGGGGTGGGTGAAGGGGGTTTTAGCCGAACGGTGCTGTTTAGGGCTTGCGGGGGTTGTAGCGGTAGCGGGAGGGCTAACCCCTTCATGACCGTAGCGGTATTAACTGTAAGGTCTCGTGAATGGGTGAAGTGCACCCACAACCCCCCGCAAGTCCTACTACCACACAAGGGCCAAATACCCCTCACCCACTCCCGCACCCACAATAAAGCGGGGCACGGTGGGTTAACCCCTTAATTGACCTTAGGGCTTTCCGCTATGGTAAGATAGCAGCATTTCTGTATTTTTAATAATATTGAGCAGAGCAGGGGGTCCCCTTAGTTTAGATTCTGGCTCAGGGAACCCCCTGCTCACTGTACAATATTATTAAAATACAGAAATGTGCTTCTTTACCATAGCGCATAGCCGCTAAGGTAAAGAACGAGTGTTTATTTACTGTTATACTGTAGTGTTTTATTATAGTGTAGATGTGCAGAGGGTTCCGGAGCAGAACCGCACTGGTTTTTAGGTTCTGGGGACCCCCTGCTCCCCGAGTTACAGGTCGCGGTCACGTGATCGGGCCCTTTAAACGCAGAGGGATACCGGACCACATAAAGGGGGGTGTATCTCGGGGAGCAGGGGTCCCCCGACCTGAAACCAGTGCGGTTCAGCTCCGAGACCCCCTGCACATCTACAAATAAATAAAAAGTAATGAAAAGTTCAGTCCGCGCGCTCTGGCTCTTTAAACTTGGAGTGTGGTCCCTCTCAGTTCTCGTGCTTCTTCGGTGTTTATGAGGTGTCTCCCCCACCTCCAAATGGGTTGTCCAAAGCTGAAGAGTTACTTTGTTAAACGAAAACGTTGCGACTGTTGTGGCTGGCGGTTTTAACTACCCCCACCATACACCACTCAAGTGTACCGTTCCTGCTTATTTCCGATCGTTGCTCTTTGCTCATGTCGCTTCTTAGTTGGTTTTAACACGACCCTTCGCCTTTTGCCGCCTCCATGATCATAGATACGGGAAAAACCCTGTGACACACACCAATACCCTCCAACAAATTGGGGCTCAATACGGTGAAAACAGGGGTCACTACATAACCTTTTCCTTATTGCACGCTTCCACAAATGAGGAGTTGGCGAAAATTTGTAAAAGTCATAGTTTTCGATAAAATACTGATAATTTGAAGAACTGTTGCCATCTTATCCTCTGTTGCATTAATAGCGGCCCATATCAAATAAGCATAACTTCTGTCAGGTTTTTGGAACACGGGCTGCACTTGAACACTCATGGTGGGTCTCTGGAGAATAGTGTAACTGAAACTGGTCTTTGTCTTTATTTAATATGTAAAGCCTAAATTGATACATTTTTGCAACTCTTCCTTCAGTCTCAAGGCCAAGGCCAAGTTACTGTACAATGGCACACTGTGGTACAGTATCTTTTTTAAACGAAACACCTGCAAGCCCACACATTACTGATTCGGCGCTTTACAAGTCAGGGATTTATGCCATCTGGTGGACACGCGAAGCATTGCAGCCTAGTAAATCCTGATCATTATCATTTAACACATCAGCCGCCCGTCAGCCAGGCATGAACCGTGGCTGGGAAGGCAAACGCAACGCAGCATGCAAGAGGTGAGCAGCGGCGGATTCCAGGTATCTGCCAGGTACAAACTGGTCATTTGCTCGAATAAAGTGTGTCGATGCTGTAGCTCGTGACTATTGAAGTTACATAATCCACTACTTGGGACTTGAGGACCGTACAACAGTTTTTGAGATTTATCTCTCTTGCATATACCTTAAATACATGGTGACAGACAGACAGGATGGAGTGCCTATCAGAGGACTCAGACACCAGTCAAAACAAATCTACATCCTATGCACATAACTGCACTGATACTGCTGCGGCCGAGTTTATTCGAGCATTTGCCCGTTCTCGGCCGCAGCAGTTACCTGGCGCGTGCCGGATGGTGCCGGGCACGCGCCGAAGCAGCGGAGGAGAGGCCCACCGATCGCGGCTTCCCCCTCTCCTCTCCGGGTCCGCCGGGTCCCCCAGAACCCCCTGCCGCCGTCCCCCACATCGCGGGACACCAGGGCTCCCTCGGGGAGCCCTGGACGCGCGTGCAGGGGGCGCAGGCACCCGATGACGCGTGACCGCGGGGCTGCCACTTGCAAGCCGGGAAATCTCCCGGCTTGCGGAACTGGCCACACTTCAAGAAAGTGTGTCGCCAGTGTAACACCAAAAGAAGCAAACAAGCAGCACAAGTCTTTGAGGGTTCCACGCTGTTAATTGATGATGAGGATATAGACTTGCCTATGTTCTTTAACACATTTGAAAAAGCCCTATCTACCGACATACGTCTGTGGTGGGACATCACAACATTAGAAAACTACAGATTGATGAAGCAAATACCAAGGGGTTTAAGAACAACAAAAACACCGTCCTTTGGATTCCCATCAAAGGAATTTGAATCCAAATGGATTAGATTACTAGATGAATGTTCCTTCAGACTGATCGATTTAATAATAGAACATAAGATGGAAGAGAAAAAACTCACATCAAAAACAGTGACAGACCTACAATTGAATTTGAAAAATTTAATAGACATGGATGACTTTGATGACTGTGATGAAAAATTGAGCAAACACATTAAGACCATGGAGCAGGAACTCATGACACAAAAACAAAGAAAATATGAGAGAGATAAGATGGATTATGTATTTAATCAAGTTTATATGTGGCAAAAACCAATATCACACAGAAATGCCAATAAAAATAAGAATCAGAAAAGAAATCCACACAGAGAGAGAGAGAACCAAACCAAATCCACACCAAATAAATCCATTTTAAAGAACAGATCAGAACTGTCTAGCATGTCAGACACATCAGACATTGAAATACGTCCACCATTAGTCGCTTTTTCAAGAGGTAGAGCAGGAGAGGGAGGAAGAGTAAGGAGAGGAGAGACATAGAATGGGAGAGAGGGGGGGGAGAAGAGAGTACTCCCGTGACCTGGGGGAACAAGATAATAGATCATCAACATCATATACACGGAGATATGAGTCATCTTCATCATATGAATCCAAAGCCCCAAAAAACGGTTTAGAAAAACAAGGCGCTCGGCCAAAAGAAAAAAGTCAGAAAGAAAAGAAGAGAAAGATGGACACTTAGACATTACTAACAACAATGTCATTAATATCTCTGGGATACCACTGAGAAATGAGGAAATCAAATTGTTAAATAAGGGTCTGAATTTCGCTTTGAATGACAACTTTGATCTTTTCTCTACAGTCATTTTATGTACAGAGGTTAATTAGAAAATTGTCTTTAAAAAAATGGTTTATTAACAAAAATGATGCCACTGTTACCTTGTCTCCACCAGAGGCTCCTATCTCCACCAGAGAGCCCCTGATGGACACAATGTATCAAGAACTCTTTTCTTTTAGAGAACACACTAGCATACAAGACTTGACAGACATTCTTACAGAACATGAGGAAGAAGAAGTAGAGGATATTACCACATTCCTAACACATAGCAAACACTCAGGTTTAAAAAATAAATCACTTTTTTGTCCCACATACAATAAAGGACCGTTTTTAGAAACATTTCAAAAATTAGTCGAACGTGATTTGCAAATATTAGCAAAGGGATATACCTTCTCCAGTATAAGACCTGACAATCTTACCAAAGAAGAACGTAACACACTTCATCATTTAAAAACAAATGATAAAATAATTATAAAAAACGCCGATAAAGGCGGAGCTATCGTGGTTATGTTGAAAGAACAATATCTCAATGAAGCCATGAGGCAACTCAATGATAAGGTTTGTTATCTTAGACTGGAGAAGGACCCGACTACAATTTATCTTTCTGAACTCAACACCCTTATTGATCTTGGTAGAGAATTGCGGGTATTATCAACTCAGGAATGTCAGTATCTGAGTAACCATTTTCCAACCATACCGATATTTCACCATCTCCCAAAGATCCATAAATCTCTGGTTAATCCACCAGGGAGACCAATCATCTCCAGCATTGGATCTTTGGGAGATGGTATATCGAGATATGTGGATGTTTATTTACAACCCCTAGTGAGAGCACTCCCCTCCTATCTCAGAGACTCCACACACGTACTCACTATGTTAACAAAAAATCACTTGGTGTCACAATTATCTCTGGGTAACACTAGACGTGACATCTTTATACACTATTATTAGTCACGAATTAGGCATTCAAGCAGTCACTCACTTCCTTAACACTTCTAATTTACACACTCCTCAAATCACATTTTTATTAGATTGTATTATTTTTCTTCTACAACACAATTATTTTTTGTTCAATCACAACTTTTATCTCCAAAAACAAGGCACGGCAATGGGGACTTCTTTTGCACCTTCTTATGCGAATTTGTATGTGGGATTTTGGGAAAACATTCACATTTTTGGTGTCACTAATCCTTTCCGCAACAATATTATTTTCTATCGTCGGTACATTGACGACCTCATTCTGATATGGAGGGGAGATTGCTCTACACTACAGGATTTCATTGCTTATCTCAACAATAATTCTTTTAATTTAAAATTCACTTCATCAATACACATCAACCATATAGTGAAAACAAAAAACTTGCGCTCATATGTGATCTGTGATATATAATATAGTGACTTAAATATGGGTTATACAATACAACCTGATAGGTGAGGTTTTGTGCTGCTGGTCAATGGGAATGGCTCAAACACCAGGCTACATGAAAACAAAGAAAAGACAGCGCAAAAAAAACATTGTGTAGTATATTAAAAATATTATTTATAATGTGAGGGTGAGTATTGCACGTACATCAATAAAAGGGTTAATAGCATGACATGTTAGGGACATGTTACCACTCGGCTAGCGTGTGACGTCATCCGGCGGCGTCTCTCGGCCGGTCGTGTCTTTGGTGCGTCACTCCTTGGCGATATGCGATCGAGTGGTCAAACGAGTCCCAGACAAGTCCCACAATGAAACAAATGTTCAAATATAAAGCCGCAATGGGGATATATGTAAATATTTGAACATTTGTTTCATTGTGGGACTTGTCTGGGACTCGTTTGACCACTCGATCGCATATCGCCAAGGAGTGACGCACCAAAGACGCGACCGGCCGAGAGACGCCGCCGGATGACGTCACACGCTAGCGTGGACTAACCAGGAAGTAACGCGGCGATCAACCCTTCTGGACCACCGCCTGGAGCTCCTTGAACACGCGGGAAGGTTCCCCAACGCGGAGCTGTACATGCTGATTCTGGGTACCAGCAGTTAGAGGGAGGACGTCTAAGTAACCTGTGTTCGTGTCCGGCTGTCCCCGCCGAGTGGTAACATGTCCCTAACATGTCATGCTATTAACCCTTTTATTGATGTACGTGCAATACTCACCCTCACATTATAAATAATATTTTTAATATACTACACAATGGTTTTTTTGCGCTGTCTTTTCTTTGTTTTCACATCAACCATATCAATTATCTAGATATTAATTTATATATAGATACTGATTGCAGAATTCAGACAAACCTGTTCCGTAAACCTAATGCCCGCAATTCTCTCCTCAGGGCCAATAGTAGCCATCCGAAACCAACCAACTACGTGGTATTCCAATCGGACAATATCTCAGACTAAGAAGGATTTGTTCCACTGAGGAATCCTTCTTGGAAGAATCTGAGATATTAAATGAGAGATTTAGAAATAGAGGCTACCCTGAATTGGATATTCAATCTGCATTTGAAAAAGCCTTAAATACAGAACGAGAACAATTACTAACTAACTCTATAGATAAATACAAAAACAGGAGATCAAGGGAACAAGGTTCAGAAACACCACTCTTTATTATGACGTATAGTAATCAGGCAAAACTTATTAAACAAATTGTAGAAAAACATTGGAGAGTTTTACAGCTAGATAAAGATCTTACTACTATTGTATCTAATACCCCCAAGTTTGTTTACAAAAAAGCCAAAACAATCGGGTATCACCTATCACCAAGTTTATTTGTTTTAGATTCTAGAAATAGGAAACTTCCTAAAGGGTTCCATAAATGTGGGAATTGTTCTTATTGCAAATATGCCACTCCATTGTCAGAAATTATTAATAAACATACAGGTCAGAAATACAGAATTAATCATTTCATGACATGTAATACAAACTATGTAGTATACAAAATAAATTGTGCTTGTGGTAACATATACATTGGAAGGACAATTCGTCCGTTAAAAATCAGAATCTCAGAACACCTACGTTCTATTAAAAAGAATGATCTAAATCTACCTGTAGCCAAACATTTTCATGACTGTCCACATGGTTCCTTAGAAACATTCACATTCAATGCTTTGGAACATATCCCCAAACACATTAGGGGAGGTAACAGAGAATTGATTCTGAATCAGAGAGAAATGTTTTGGATTTATACCCTCGGGTCATTATCACCCGGGGGTATAAATACCGATTGGGAATTGAAACATTTTTTACAATAAACGTAACAACTGTTATAATAATGATATATTATTTGGTTTAACCAACTGGTTTAGATTTAAATTGTTATCCTCTCGCTAACAATGACAAATAAGGATATCCAGTACTCTCTTTGTATTTCCCTGAATCTGAATAATATAGTGTATTCTTTCGATCTTGCTCTAATATATATCTTTCATATATAAATTGTTACCATTGTTTACCAACAATGTATGTTGATGTCCTCTGATATGTCATTATATATGTCAAATTGTTTTTAATATATCTTGCTTTATGTAGGTCAAATGACCATCCGGTAAGATATTTGTGCCATACTCCCCCTCATTGATTATCAATTTTTTCCCTTCCCTAGATCATCTTGGGGTTTATGTACAAGGTTGTCATGACCAGTGGTTGACAAATCACCAAAAAATCTACTCGCCACCTAGTACCAAACGTGTGCTGCTTGGGCCAATATTTACTCGCCCGGGGGTTAAATCCACTCGCCCGGGGCGAGCAAATGTATAGGTTTGTCGAACACTGGTCATGACTACCTAGACAGCATGTAAATAAAGGCTGTCGCGCACATAATAGCGATACGTCACTTCCGGTCTGTTACACGGCCACATTATATCCGGTTTGATTCTAACTCCTATTGCAGCTTGCCTTGGCAGTCTCCCCACGAGGTTAGATGACATGTACATCAAGGTAAAGACAGCATGTAAACAGTATTGACTCGCGCATCGCGATACGTCATTTACGGTTTATCGAGACAGCCGCGTCACTTCCGGTTTTTGATTTTCACGGCGGTTTGCAAATCTAGCAAATTGGGACCACTATAAGAGGGCGAGTATGGCACACCTACCTGTACTCTCCGACGAAGCGCCACACAGGCGTGAAACGCGTTAGAGACAGAGGCTTTTTTCCTGCACCCATTCCTGTCTGCACCATGACTTTTCAATAAAGGATTTTATTATACTGCTGCTGTCCCGTGGATCCAGTTTCTTTGCTGTGATCTGCACTTCTACACTCGTGGCTACCTGAAGTGGTAATACACCCACCCGCAGCAAAGGGAGCGTGTCCGGAGTGTGGTATTAAGCGTTGCCAGGCCAGGTGTAGTAAGGTACACAATACTTGCCGGTACCGGGTGTAGAAGTAGAATGTGATTGTCACGCGAAGGTCAGGGAGCGGAGAGTGGAGGAAGGTCGAAGTCCAAGCCGTGTTCGAGGGGAGCCAGAGAGTGCGTAATCCGAGGAGTGCCGAGGTCGAGAGCCAAAGGGGGTGGTCGTACAGGCCGTGTCAGAACCTTCGAAATCACCAAGAGTAGACAGAGTATCATCCATGCAGAGACTATGTCGAGCGAGGACTGAGAGGACAGAGAAGCTAGATAAAGCATGGAGGACCAATCAGGAACGGGGGGAGGTCAGGAGGAACTGCAGGGAGACTCTCCTGATTGGTGCAGCCATTACAAGCCAGGTGAATCTTAGTACTGCAGTGAGTACGGCCATGCGGGAGCGGAGCCTGAGGTCCGGGGGGCAGGAAGAAGAGTGTGCACTATGGAGCGCGCGACCCGCGCCTATAGGAAACTACGCGTGTGTGTGGGGAGAAGGGATCGCACCCTGCGCCGAGGAGGGGGAATAGCGGCGGAATCGCCGAGGGGGGTGATCCCGCGAGGGCGGCAGAGATGAGGAGCTGCGGAGGCCGGTAAGGCAGGGTTGCGCCATGCGTCCAGGGTCTCCCCGAAGGTAGAGAATGTCCTGTGTGAGGGACGCAGGGGACGCCGAATCCTAACAGTACCCCCCTCTTCAGGAACGGCCTCAGGACCTTCCATAAAAGGTTTCTCTGGAAACTTTCTTCTGAAGGCCCTAAGATGACCCGGGGCATGAATGTCCTTAAACGGGACCCAAGACCTCTCCTCAGGACCAAAGCCCTTCCACTGCACCAAGAATTGGAGTTGGCCCCTGGATAGGCGGGAATCCAAGAGAGAGTGAACTTCATATTCTTCGTTATTTTTGACGGTAATGGGGTCCGGTTTACGAGTTTGGTCCGGAAAAAAATGACTGGCGACAAAAGGCTTTAAGAGGACCACATGAAAAACATTGGGAATCTTCATACTGTATGGTAGTTGGAGGCGGAACGCCACAGGATTGATCCGTTCACAGATAGGAAAGGGGCCCAGGAATTTGGGTGCCAATTTGGGGAATGGTACCTTTAAATGGATATTCTTAGAGAGCCATACCAAATCCCCTGGCTTGTAACTGGGCGCCGTACGACGATGGCGATCGGCTTGAAGTTTCGATCTGCGGGAGGAGTCCAGGAGGGTAGACTGAATCCTGGACCATGCAGTTTGGAGGGCGGAAATGTGTTCGTCTACGGACGGTACTCCCGAGGGAATGTTGGAAATGGGTAAACAGGGAGGGTAAAACCCATAATTTATAAAAAAAAAAAAAATTCAAAAAAGGGCGACTCACGTGTGGTTTCATTCTTGGCAGAATTAACGGCATACTCTGCCCAAGGAAGGAGTTGAGTCCAATCGTCCTGGGAATCAGATATGAAGCATCTTAGGTACTTCTCCAGGGATTGATTGATTCTCTCCGTCTGTCCATTGGACTGTGGGTGATAAGCAGAAGAGAAGGAGGAAGAGATGCCCAATCTCTTAGTGAATGTTCTCCAAAATTTGGATACAAATTGGGAACCTCTGTCAGACACGATGGAAGAAGGAATCCCATGAATCCGGAAAATCTGATCCGTAAAGATGTCAGCGAGGGCAAGTGAGGTGGGTAGTCCCTTAAGCGGAATAAAGTGAGACATCTTAGAGAATCTGTCCACGTACACCAAGATTGTGTTCATTCCTCTGGATTTGGGCAAGTCCACGATGAAATCCATCGAAATGTGAGACCAGGGATGGTTGGGGACTGGAAGAGGTAACAGAAGACCCTGAGGTTTTTGACAGTGAAAATGTGCATATAAGGGGGGACTCCATTTTGATTGCTGGATAACCATTTTTCTATAACTATTCTGTACTAACATTTAAGTCTCAGGAACTAACCACATGCTATATGCCATACGTAATTGTGCCTTCCAGGCAGATCTGAGAAAATGACCTCTCACCCACTTATCGCTAGCTGAACTGTACTTGTTCAGACTTATTTTGCCCTGTAGAAAACAGGAACTTGTCTTCAGCCATATTGGGCATAAGTTACACAAGAATGCATTACACAACATACTGACATTTCCTTTAACGGCCTCCAAACTCGGTATTGAGCCCCTTTCCCAGACCATAAACTGTCTAACTGTCATTTTGCTGAGATAGACAGACTGTGAATTAAAAGGGGAAGTATGTTCTCATATCTGTGTTTTTTCTATGCTCAAGATTGCTATATAAACTGTCTGTAAACCTTTAATAAACGAGAGAACAGTTTTTGACAAAGCTTGTCTGACTCGATTACTGTCTTCTCCCGAGCTCGTCCACCATTTTGTTTTCCCAGATCATCAGTGCTTTAAGAGTGGGCTAAATCCTCCGGAGGTTGAAGTCATCTCGAGTTGGCAGCAGGTGTATTCTCACGCTAAGACGTCAGAGAATACGAGGATACATTTTCAGACAGAGAGACTTGTTCTACGCGCACATAGGGCAAGCGCGGGTAAATTCCAAAACGTCTTCAGACATCTTAGGCCACCAGAAATTCCGACGAATAAGGTCAATAGTCTTCTTAAAACCAGGATGACCTGCGGATTTTGAAGAGTGACCCCAAACCAGTACTTCAGGAACAAATTTGGAAGGAACGAAGAGTTTGTTGTCGGGAATAACCAAGTCTTTAGGAATGCGTCTCTGGGAAAGCATAATCTTATCAAAATTCTTGAAGAGGAAGTAGCGAGAATCCTCTCCTGTGGAAGGATGGTTTCCAAAGACTCCCGAATGTAGTCGGGAAAGTGCGTCCGCCTTTACATTCTTAGTCCCGGGAATATAAGAAAGGTGAAAATCGAATCGAGGAAAAAAAAAAAAGAGACCAACGAGCCTGTCGTGGGCCAAGACGTCGGGCACTCTCAATGTAGAGAAGGTTCTTGTGATCCGTGAGGATGGTAAACGACTCTTTTGACCCCTCCAGGAGATGCCTCCACTCTTGAAGAGCCATTTTCGCGGCCAGAAGTTCCCTGTTACCCACGTTGTAATTCTTCTCAGCGGAAGAGAATTTCTTGGAAAAATATGCACAGGGATGTAACTTATCTTGAGGCGTAGGTCTCTGAGACAGAACTGCCCCTGGGCCGCTATCGGAGGCGTCGACCTCCAGGACAAAGGGAAGCGCGATGTTGGGATGGCGGAGAATAGGTGCGGATATAAAGGCTTGCTTGAGTATCTCGAAGGCGGCAATGGCTTCAGGTGACCAAGACGAAGGATCGGCTCCTTTCTTCGTAAGGGCAGTGAGAGGTGCCACGATGGTAGAGAAATTACGTATAAACTTACGATAGTAGTTTGCGTAACCCAAAAAGCGTTGTATGGCTTTGAGGGAATTGGGTCTTGGCCACTTAGTCACAGCTTGAAGTTTACTGGGATCCATCATAAAGCCTTCATCGGAAATTATGTACCCTAGGAATTGGGTAGAGGTCTGGTGGAAGGTGCACTTCTCCATCTTGGCGTATAAATGATGTTCACGGAGGCGAGAGAGAACGTAGGAGATGTGGCGTATATGGTCCTTACGGTCATTGGAAAAAATCAAGATATCATCTAAATATACTATCACAAAAATATTGCGTACTTTACGGAAAAAATCGTTGATAAAGTCCTGGAAGACAGCGGGGGCGTTACATAAGCCGAAGGGCATAACAAGATACTCGTAGTGTCCGCTACGTGTGTTGAAGGCCGTCTTCCATTCATCCCCCCGCCTCATGCGTACCAGGTTATAGGCTCCACGTAAATCCAACTTGGAAAAAATCTTAGCCCCCTGTAATTTATCAAACAGTTCGGTAAGGAGAGGGAGGGGGTAACGATTTTTAATGGTGATACGGTTCAAACCCCTGTAGTCGATGCAAGGTCTTAACGTCCCATCCTTCTTTTTGACGAAGAAAAAACCAGCTCCTGCTGGGGAGTTAGAAGGACGAATAAAACCTTTCTTGAGGTTTTCCTGGATATATTCATCCATGAAAAAAAGGGGGGATGGGGGAGCACCGGTGGAAGGCTGGTATATAACCTAAATTGGTTGTGTAATGCTCTATGACAATGTGAAGGGTTTTGTGGGTGTAAAATAATTTTTTTTAACACTCACACGGCCTTGTGCGAATGCTGTCGCATCGAGGTATCTTTTGGATGCGCGAGTCAATACTGTTTACATGCTGTCTTTACCTTGATGTACATGTCATCTAACCTCGTGGGGAGACTGCCAAGGCAAGCTGCAATAGGAGTTAGAATCAAACCGGATATAATGTGGCCGTGTAACAGACCGGAAGTGACGTATCGCTATTATGTGCGCGACAGGCTTTATTATATTATAAACCCATTCCTGTCTGCACCATGACTTTTCAATAAAGGATTTTATTATACTGCTGCTGTCCCGTGGATCCAGTTTCTTTGCTGTGCGCTGCACTTCTACACTCGTGGCTACCTGAACTTCTCTCAACTGGCAGAAGCACGCATTCCAGAAGGCACAATGGGCAAGGTCACGTGAGTTTGTACCTTATACAGTACTCAGAGGTATTTCATTGGTGTTTTAAGCAGGTTGTCAGTACCAGTCCACATTGGCAGTGAGGGGGTGGGGCTCATATATCTCCATTACCCACACTCACCAGGACATTTATTCAGGTGTCAGACACATATGCTCACCCATATATACCTCACTCATTTATATACCTTAACCCAGCCTATCACCTTCAATCAAGAAATCATTGTTTATTACATATCTTGTCACTAGAGCACTATTTTCGAACTATGTTCTTCTACCTGGTCTCCAACACAACAATAGTAGCTCGTGACTATTGAAGTTATATATTTCACTACTTTGGACTTGAGGACCTTACAGCAGTTTTTTGAGATTGATTTCTCCTGGTTATACCTTAATTACATGGTGACAGACAGACAGGATGGAGTGCTTATCAGAGGACTCAGATACCAGTCAAAACAAATCTACATCCTATGCACACAACTGCACTGATAACACCAAACGAAGTAAACAAGCAGCACAAGTCTTTGAGGGTTCTACACTGCTAATTGATGATGAAGATATAGACTTACCCATGTTCTTTAATAAATTTGAGAAGGCCCTATCAACCGATATACGTCTGTGGTGGGACATAACAACATTAGAAAACTACAGATTGATGAAGCGAATACCAAGGGGTTTAAGAATAACAAAAACACCGTCCTTTGGATTTCCATCAAAGGAATTTGAATCCAAATGGATTAGATTACTAGATGAATGTTCCTTCAGACTGATTGATTTAATAATTGAACATAAGATGGAAGAGAAAAAATTCACATCAAAAACAGTGACAGACCTACAATTAAATTTAAAAAATCTAATAGACATGGATGACTGTGATGACTGTGATGAAAAACTGAGCAAACATATTAAGACTATGGAGCAAGAACTCATGTCACAAAAACAAAAGAAATATGAGAGAAATACGATGGATTATGTACATAACCAAGTTTATATGTGGCAAAAACCAATATCACACAGAAATGCCAATAAAAATAAGAATTATTAGATTGTATTATTTTTCTTCTACAACACAACTATTTTTTGTTTAATCACAATTTTTATCTCCAAAAACAAGGCACGGCAATGGGGACTTCTTTTGCACCTTCTTATGCGAACTTATACATGGGATTTTGGGAAAATATTCACATTTTTGGTGTCACTAATCCTTTCCGCAACAATATTATTTTTTATCGTCGGTACATTGACGACCTCATTCTGATATGGAGGGGAGACTGCTCTACACTACAGGAATTTATTAGTTATCTCAACAATAATTCGTTTAATTTAAAATTTACCTCATCAATACACATCAATCATATTAATTATCTAGATATCAATTTATATATAGATACTGATTGCAGAATCCAGACAAACCTGTTTCGTAAACCTAGTGCCCGCAATTCTCTCCTCAGGGCTAACAGTAGCCATCCGAAACCACTACAACGTGGTATTCCAATCGGACAATATCTCAGACTAAGAAGGATTTGTTCCACTGAGGAATCCTTTTTGGAAGAATCTGAGATACTAAATGAGAGATTTAGAAATCAAGGCTACCCTGAGGTGGATATTCAATCGGCATTTGAAAAAGATCTAAATACAGAGCGAGAACAATTACTAATCAATTCCACAGATAAAAAACTATAGAGAGAGACCTCGCTCAGACCCCTAGTTGGTAGAGGCGTGCTGCCTGGGGATAGGCTAGATAGACAAGAAATGTGTACCAAGAGTGGTACACCAAAAAGGATCCCCTTTTTTATGTTCATCCAATACATTTTTATTGTGGTAATGCACTAGGTGTGCGCCTGTTTCTTTTTTGTTCTTTTTTCCATATATATATATATGTAAATACAACTGTATGCTCATCTGCATGTCTTAGGCACGTCTGCAACCCCGCCTTTCACCATTATCACCCAGCACACAGCACATCCACTGCCGCAAGGGATTCTGGGAAATGACATGCAAATGAGCACACAGTGCCACTTTTTTAGGCTTAAGCTTGCCTACCATAATACTGAGTTAAGTTATGGTGAGTAAAAAAAGTGGAAAAACTATAGAGAGAGACCTCGCTCGGACCCCTAGTTGGTAGAGGCGTGCTGCCTGGGGATAGGCTAGATAGACAAAAAATGTGTACCAAGAGTGGTACACCAAAAAGGATCCCCTTTAAATAGGCGCACCGCAGACCTGAATATAAAGACGGTCAGGGGTGGATGTGTTGTATAAAAATAAACTTTATTAAATATCCATGTAATGGTATATATAGAACTGTATATAGTGCTGTGCTATATACTGAATGATAGACTACTGTTGGTAGCAGCTGTATCTATACAAGACAGCATAGACACATATGCACGGTGGTATCAGTTGTATTTAAAACAAGTACGCTGTCTTTTAGCTGTTTCATGACTCATGACTAACTGCGTCGGCCATCTCCAATAGCTCCTTAGTGCGCTGATCTGTGTCAAAGCTACTTTTCAATTGTTACACCCAATTAAAGAGGTGTCAGTGCTGCCACAGGGCGGCACTCGCTACTCACTACCAAGACAGCGTACTTGTTTTAAATACAACTGATACCACCGTGCATATGTGTCTATGCTGTCTTGTATAGATACAGCTGCTCTGACTATCTTGGTCCCGCATGGTATGCCATATTTCCTCACTGCAGCAGTGTACGAGCAAGCAGCTCTGCGGCCATACTGGCATTACTTTACCCGATTCAATATCACCAATCAGCCCAGTACTACGCTTACTACCTTCACTACTCTTGTAACTATAGGTGCACAGCACCCTCGTATCTGCGCCCAGACTTAGACGCATACTATACCAGTGGACATATTACTAGAGCAAATACATTATCTGACGCATGCACGCACTGATATACTACGCACACACATCCCGCAAATCACTGGGTTCTTACTAATAGGTGATCTGTAGTGATCCATAGGCACAGCGCACTGTGTGTCACTATGTATAATCACTACTAAACGTTTTTAGCACATACCCAGTACTCCCTTTGCCCGTTACCCACCTAAAACGGGCCGTCCAAACAGTTACCTTCTCGCACTGTTCCGGCGCATGCGCAATGCGTACACAAACAGATACGTAATTATTTTACTTACATGACGCATGCGCAGTCTGCACATCGCGTGGATATGCTGCATGGATGTATTGCAAGTCTCGGTATAGCCTAAACCTACGAATTTGTCACAGGGTCAACATAACCACTTAGACTTCTGATAACAAAAGCATCCATTGTAACCAGAAAGGGAGACAGAATTAGTGGGAGCATATTGAAACGCCAGACGCAGTTTGGGTAGACCAACAGTAGTCTACTATCATTCAGTATATAGCACAGCACTATATACAGTTCTATATATACCATTACATGGATATTTAATAAAGTTTATTTTTATACAACACATCCACCCCTGACGTCTTTATATTCAGGTCTGCAGTGCGCCTATTTAAAGGGGATCCTTTTTGGTGTACCACTCTTGGTACACATTTCTTGTCTGTGAAGGTACCCTTGCCCCACGAACTGTTACTGCTTCGAACTGTTACAGCGCATCGGCAATGGCGTTACACAAAACATACTCGTAATTATTTTAATTACATGACGCCATGCGCAGCTCTGCCACATCTCGCGTGGTATGTATGCTGCATGGATGTATTGCAAGTCTCGGTATAGCCTAAACCTACGAATTTGTCACAGGGTCAACATAACCACTTAGACTTCTGATAACAAAAGCATCCATTGTAACCGACAGGGAGAAGAATTAGTGGAGCATATTGAAACGCCAGAGCGCGTTTGGTAGACCAACAGTAGTCTACTATCATTCATATATAGCACACAGCACTATATATTCAGTATTCATATACCATTACATGGATATTTAATAAAGTTTATTTTTATACAACACATCCCCCTGACGTCTTTATATCCAGGTCTGCATGGCCTAGTCAAGT
>WSYH01007744.1:21433-31899 GCA_036426205.1 Ascaphus truei
GGGTAAAAAAAAGTGACAAAAACCCCTCCACAGCAAAGCAAAAATGCAAATGTAAATCAAAAAACTTCAGAATGCTCATCTGCCTATGTCTTAGCAGGTTCTGCAAGCCCCGCCTTCACTCACTTATCACCATTCACTACAACACCAGCACATATGTATATGTATATGTATTATTACTGCTATATGTAATAGATGTTATGTATAGGTATAATGTATATGTTTGGATATGTTCCTACATTCATCTCTCTGGTTGCAGTAAGATTGGTATTGTGGGCAGGTACCAAGACTGTACTTGATGAGCGTTTCCCCTCACACCCTACCTGGTGGGGTGCCCTGTGTATGGCTTGGGGACTGGTTCGAATACTGCTCTGGATCCCAGTACGTCATGCTTTCGATGTCTAGAGGTGTGTCAGGCTCAGAAGCTTACATAGGCACAGCAACTGTGTCTAAAAGTAATTTGCTAGAAGTTTGCTGAGAGTGTGAAGGACGAGTTCCAGCTCTTGTCAGACTGAGGAAGAGGAGTTCAACAAGTTCTGTCAAGAGTGTCAGTTAGTAGTTAGTTAAGACTCCATGGGAAAGGCTGCTTGTCCAGGGACCTGGCACAGGACAGTGATTCCGTGGGAATAAGTGAAAAATTCCGTGGATCTAGGCTGAATACCTAATAAACGGGAAGCACGGCGAGATGATGGCTGATATACCATGGGTGAGGGAGCTATGCCAACCGTACAATAAAGTGGAGCTGATCAGAGACCAAACCCCTGTTGTGTAGAGTCCAATGATTTCACAGGAGGTTGACACCAACCGATGAGTTCCTTGTCAGGCTCATTCCCCAATCGCGGACGACAGGGACCCAATGGTGAGGTGGAGGCGTGCACTGGAACTGGTAGAATCCTGACACCTACCATCAGCTGCCTGTCCGACAGTAGTGCTCCCACACACATCAGTGCGGTGGATGGGGGTGGGGGACACGTCAGTAGTCCTGTACCAACAGGTGCACCATCAGTGCATATCTACAACTGAATGGGGTCCGGTTAGACCACTGGAGGGCCAATGTGAGATTGGGTGGGTCGAGGGCCGTGGCCAAGAAACACCGTTACCTTTGGAGGGCGAGCTGCTGAGATCAGACCTCGTAAACAGGACAGGTTTAGCTAGGTCACTGGGAACAGGAGAGAAAAGTTGACTGCCACGTTTGTGTTCTGGCCGTAGGGACGACTAGGGTGGTCAGAGGGGCGGCTGTGCGCGGATATTGTAAGTTGCGCAGGGACAAAACCTAGGGGCCTCTGAAGGGAGGTGAGGGGTTGAGCCGGTTTATAAGCTGACCGAGTCACCTTGAGGCGTGCTAGTGTGGTAGCGATGCCAGAAGGGTAGCCTGTTTACGTTGCGTCAGGAAGTCTGGAGAGGTGTCGCGCTAGGGCCTGGACCAAGACAGGTGAACCCCCCAAGTTACTGCAGGGCGAGCCAGTGAGTACCTAGCCCATTCCAGACACCTCACAGTTAGGGAGCGCACAGACCTGGGAGGAAGGGCCCACAGCAACACTGAAGGTGCGCCTAGCTTCTGAGGTGTAGTGCAAAACACTGAGTTCACACCTAGACTAAGGTTACAATTGGTGGTGCCTGAGCGCTGATCTTTTATGATGTACCGCGGTGTGGTGCTCTGCCCCCAGAGTGGAAGCCAATGTACGGACAACTGTTACGAGAGAGTGGAGAGATCCGCGTGGTCGGAGACATAAATGATGGCGGACAGAGGCTGATGGGGAGGGGCACCGTGGTGCAAACCCACTGAAGAGCAGACTGTGGCGCCGAGTTGTCATTGACCAGCTGTTGAGCGGAGCGAGGCCTAATGGCTGGCCACAGTTTTTATCCTGTATGGGGACAGTCGAGGGCCAGCCATTGAGATTGGAAGAAACTGTGTTATAATTGGGGAGAAACCCCGTGAGGAGAGCAAACAGATGGACTTTTGGGCTCAAAGTCCAACCAAAATGGCGGTTCCCGCTTGCTAGGAGAACCGATGGGACAGTTTACAGAAAATGTGGACTGGTGCATGGACTTGCAAAAAGCTGGCGGTGCACATGGCGAACAGCGAGCCCACGCCCTGAAGGGGGGCGGCGCGAAAGCTATGGCTGCGCTGGGCATTGGACAGTGACATAATTACAAGCCCTGTGCTGAGTCAACCGCTGAGTTATGGGACCCTCCCCTGACTTTCTTCTACCGGGGGGTGACTTTCCAACTATGGCCTGTGGGGATGCACCCACTGGGCCAGTGGACTGTAGCTTCAGGCGGCGCACCACAAAAAGTAGTTCCAGGCTCCGTATAGAAGAGCCGTCAAAAGATGTCTATACTTGAGCACGAAGGGCGGCTGCCAGAAAGGAGGGTAACTAGCCGCGGGAAAAGACACCCCCACTTGTGGGTGAAATTGGCCGCGAAAACGAAACGCAAACCGCGCCCCCAGGACGAGAAGGCGCGCCTTAATTAAGGGCATGATATTCCCCTGTGGACCCCTCGCATATTGAACCCCTGGGGCGCGGTTCCAGCTCTGTCAAAAGAAGGGAGGAGCCGAGCAGGGAATAGTGGGCGGATCCACAACTTCCATCGTCAGTTTGCGCAGGAACCACTGAGAAGGAGAGACCTGTACAGGAAGTGGCTCCTGTAACGAGAATGGCCTGCTCCTACCACTGTGGGCAAAATGGTCTCTACACGCCCTACTCCATTGCCCGGCGGTGTCTAGTGATGAGGGTGGCCAATCCGTAGCGGTGGTTGGGCTATCCTACAAATGGGGCTGCCGGAGGAACACGGTCAACACTGCCGGACACGTGGCCCCTCATTGCGGGACTTTGTAACCTGCTTGGCCTATGCCCAATTCATTCCTATAACAGCTGCTGACCACCGGTGGACGTGACACGAGCGCTACGCGAGTCCTCCGGAAGCGCGCGTATGGCTCAAACCCGACGCCGACGCTCCGAAAACAAGGGACTGGAGCCGGTCAAGTCGGCTGGAGTCAGGACGATTGAGGCGGCTGAATCGAATCAACCCCCCCGTCTAGGGGGAAAATAGACTGTCACCCCGCCCGGCAAGACCCCTAAGTCCTTGGCTTCCCCAGTCGAGGGGATTACTCAGACGGGACCTCCGTGAGTGGCGTAGGTAGTAAAAGGAGCTGAAAATGCATACCGGCGAGACGACATCACCCCCTGGGGGTTAGTTGCCAGGAGTACCTGCTCGAACCTCGCAGATCGGCGATTCTCGTACGAAAGGAGGTCCCGCCATCATCCAGACCTGCGGAGCACGGGAGAGAGACCCCTACACCCCCTGCGGAACATTAAGCAGCATCCCTATTACCTTACTTGGTTGCAAGCAGACGGCCGAAGCCTTGGAGGGGCCGCGCCCGGCCCAGACGCGCAAGTGGAGAGTGGAGAGACGGCCATCACTTCCGGTAGCGAAGGAGGCGGAGGCACGGATGTCGTAATAGAGGAAGAGAGATCCCGCATGGGGGGGGTCCCACGCGAGATGGCGACGCTTCCGGTTCCGGGGTTGGAGACGTCACTTCGGTGCGGCGCCGGCGGAACCAGGAAGAGAAAAAGCAGCGACGCTGCGGCGATCGGGGGAGGTCCCCGATCACTAAAAGCCATAAATTGGAGGACGACTCCAGGACTGAGGAGGGTGAGACATCACCTTGGAACAGTATACGGACAGCCAGGAAGCGGGTCGTAAACCCGTGGGGTGCCCGTTCCGTGCCCCTATGCCCAAACCCCCGCATCAGTTACTACCCTACCCCAAATCACCACGGCACCGGGTTCACCGCTAGCCTGGAGACGTGGGACATTCACAATGGGGGCGAGGGGAGGGGAAGACGATGGGGAAGCGGCTAAGTGGCGCTACGGATGGGATTCAAGGGGAGGGGGAGAAGTGAGGTTAGCTAGCATGATTTTTACAGCACCCAACGGCAGTAAAGGCGCGGGGTCATCAATGGTGGTTTCAATCGCGATACAAGTCGTCAGGGGTATTTTTCATTGATGACGACAGGGAACCAGGGACCTAACCCATTTAAGGAGCCCGGTTGGTGGGCCCAGTTATTGAAGGGTATACGCGTGGATGGACCGTACCGGTTCCTCATCGGCGGCGGAGGACGTGGTAGATTTTGGTGGAGGAGAGGAGAGTTTACAGCGGAGCAGTAGCAGAGGGACCGGGCATTAAAGGAGAGGTGGTTCCAGCTGGAGCGTAGAGGACATAGCGCCCATGGGCCTGACACACTGTCAGATCAGGTCGAGCATGATGGAGCCCCTATCATGGGTGTTACCTGGGATGGGCAGGTTAATGCAAAGCATATGACCAGGTTAAGTAGGGCGGAGGAGAGGGCTATAATAGTCAACTATTAAAAAATCCAATGGGTTTGTTGGAGTATCCCCTAGTTCCGGAGGCCCCTGATGATTGGAAATTGAGGACCACGGACAGTGGCTCCAAGAGGACTATAGAGCGGTATTGAGCAATAGGGGGCGCGACTGGGTAGGTAGAAGGCGGAAAGAAAGGATAGACACCCTGATGCGAGCAGTGGGGAGCATAGGGAGAAATGTTCACAAAACATAGAGGACCATGTTGACGAGAGAGGGTCACCTAAGGCATTACTATGCACGGTCCTGGATATGGGAACAGGGAGGTGAGGAACCGACCCAGATCACTATTTTTTAGGGGGGGTACTACCGGGGCATCCGCGGGTCGTGGCTGCTGGTCCGGGGCGGGGCTGTGGCGGAGACTGTATTCACGTGTGATGTTATATATGTTTCGTTACAGTGCTTCATGGAAAGAGGTTCATACAAAGTTGCAGGTGGACCAGCGAGGCACGATGCGGATTACAGGGGGAGATTGTAGCGTCATGTAAAATGCTACAGTTCATTCTCCTATGTTGGAGTAAGGCCGGGTAAGGGTGGGATGCCAGCAGTAATTATGGAGGTTTCCCCTCACCCCCTGGTGGCGGTGCCCGGTGCTATGGCCTGGGATGGTCACATGCTCTGGACTCCATGGTTAGTGATGTCAGAGGTGTGTCAGCCTCAGAGCTTACATAAGGGCACAGCCAATGTGTCTTAAAAGAGTGCTAGAAGGTTTGCCTGAGAGGTTGGAGGAAGGTTTACCAGCTCTGGTCAGAGCTGAGAGAAGGAGTTCAAGTTCTGTCAGAGGGTTCAGTATGTGTATCGTAGTACTCAATGGGAGGCTGGTCCAGGACCTGGCACAGGAACAGTGATTCCTGCGGGAATAAGTGAATCCCTGATTAGGTGATATTAACTATCTTAAAGGGAGCACGGACGAGATGATCGGCTGAATGTTCACCATTGTGGAGGGCAGCATATGACCCCACCGTGACAATTAAAAGATGGAGATGATCAGAGAAAACCCCTGGTGTGAGAGTCCAATGATTTAACAGGAGGTTGCACCACCGAGGAAGGTCCTAGTAGGATTCATCCCCACTGCGGAGCAGGGACCTGGTGAGGTGGAGGCGCATTGTTGCACTGGAACTGGTGGGATCAGCACCACTACCTCAAGCTGACTGTCCGACGGGTCCTCCCCACACACCATAAGGATGGGGAGACCTCAGGAGTCCTGTCAGCAACAGGTGCACCCTCAGGCATATTACACGGTAAGGGGTCCGGTTAGAACCAAGGGGCCAATGTGAGATTGGGCTGGGTCAGGCCGGGCAAGAAAGAAACACCGGTACAGATATATCTATTTATATTATCTATATTATATATAGATCTTATATCTTACTATATAGTATAGATATAATGCAGTCTCTATAATAATGCGTATCTACTGCCCTTTGTGAATGAAGTCTGAAATTAACGAATTTTTTTTTGGAGTTATTTTGGAGAGATAGAGGAACACAGCCTCCGATGCACAACGGAGGGCAGATACTTGGTCTAGAGGGTTTTTATACATATCACAGGGGACGGAGGAAAAGCCGGAGATCCCTTTGGGAGATTTGGCAATGCGCAAAACAAGTAAGTCACAGTCAAGGCTTAGTTTAACCTAACCCCATTTGATCATGCAATTTGAATCCTGTTCAGGTTTGCTTACACTAGAACCACTGCATCTAGGTCTCATAGTCATGCTAGGTGCCCTACATTTGCTATTTTTAAGTTAGTCTTAAATTGCATGTGAAATCTCGGCCATCAAAATATTGTTTGCATCCTCAGTTTCTGCATATTGTCTATACCAGTTATTTTCAACCGGGGTTCCGTGAGCACCCCTCAGAGGTTCCGCGGCCAACAGGGAGGGGGGGAGCTGGGTCAACTCTCCCAGCTGTCCCAGGCCCGGCGCCCTACATAGCAGTGATCCGGCGGCTCCCTAGGTCAGCAGTGACAGCTGCCCGGTCAATATGATCTTTCCTCTCCTTACTCCTGTCGGTGCCGGAAGACACGTTCAGCTTCCGGCTGACAGGAGGAGGGAGCTGCAGACTGTGTGTGTGTAAGAGGGAAGAGTGTGAGGGGGGAAGAGAGAGGGGGAGAGTGCGAAGGGGCAAGAGAGAGGGGAAGAGTGTAAGGGGCAAGAGAGAGGGGGAGAGTAAGCAGCGAGTGCGATGGTCAGGGAGGGGAGGAGAGGGGGAGAATGTAAAGGGGCAAGAGGGATAGTGTAAGAGAGGAGGAGTACGGGGGGGTGAGGAGGGGAAGACGGGTGTAGGGGGGAAGGAGCGGGTGGAGATGGAAGGGAGAGTGCGGGGAAGGGAAAGAGTGTAAGAGGCAGAGAGAGGGAGAGAGTATAATGAGGGAAAGTGTCCTGGGAGCAGAGAAGCGAGAGGGGCGAGTTTGAGGGGGAAAGTGGCAGGGAGAAGAGAGAGGGGGAGAATGTAGGGGGAAAAAGTGTAAAGGGGGGAGAGGATGAGGGAGGCCGAAAGTGTAAAGGGGGGGAGAGAGCGGAAAGTGTAAAGGGCGGGAAGAGAGTGGTAAGGGGAGAGTACCCTCGAGATAGAGAGGGGGAGAATGTAAGGCGGCAAGAGAGAGGGAGTTGTAAGGGGAGAGGGGGGGGAGGGGGTAAGGGGGAAAAGAGGGAGAGGGGGGGAAGTGGCAAGGGTAGAAGATTAGAAGGGAGAGGGAAGGAGAAGAGGAATATGAGGGAAAGTGAAAGGGGGGGGAAGTTGTAAGGGAGAAGACGAGAGAAGAGAGAGGGGAGTGGTGCGTGGGGGTGGTGGGGGGAGTACATGTGTATAGAGGTAGCCATAAAACACCTGGCTACTAAATCCTTTGCCCTAGGTTGCCTGTCTGTTTAGTATCTTCCAGCGGTGTGCTTGCTAGGTTAAGTCTATAGCACAGAGGCCGGATGGTGAGATGGCTAACCAGCGCGACATAAGAGCAAGTGCAGGTGCAGGAGGCCTGGCAGTTGGAGTCAATCAGGAGGGTGGCTGTATAGGCTGTGATGTCAGATGGGGCTGACCAGATATTGGGGGAGAGGGGGATTAACTCAGGTATAAAGGGTGAGGGCCCCTTACCTCGGTTCTGTTGTTTCTCCCCTGGGGAAGAGTGTTCAGCTCGTGAGCTGTTATGCCTTACCCCTTTAGGCAGGGAGGCAATCTTTTTCCCCTGGCCCCCCTGCCATCGTCCCCCTCCTCCTCGCGCCCCCCTGCTTACCTTGCTTCAGACGGCCCCCGCCGTTCCTGACGTCCGTTTTGCCACTGGCAACGCGACATCCCAAGCTCTCTTCGCCCCCAGGAAAGGGGATCCTTTTTGGTGTACCACTCTTGGTACACATTTCTTGTCAATTCCACAGATAAATACAAAAACAGGAGATTAAGGGAACAAGGTTCAGAAACACCACTCTTTATTACTACGTATAGTAACCAGGCAAAACTTATCAAACAAATTGTAGAAAAACATTGGAGGGTTTTACAACTAGATAAAGATCTTACTAATATTGTATCCAATACCCCCAAGTTCGTTTACAAAAAAGCCAAAACTATTGGTTATCACTTATCACCAAGTTTATTTGCTTTAGATTCTAGAAATAGGAAACCTCCTAAAGGGTTCCATAAATGTGGGAATTGCTCGTATTGCAAGTATGTCACTCCATTGTCAGAAATCATTAATAAACATACAGGTCAGAAATACAGAATTAACCATTTCATGACATGTAACACAAATTATGTAGTATACAAAATAAATTGTGCATGTGGGAAAATATACATCGGAAGGACAATTCGTCCGTTAAAAATTAGAATCTCAGAACACCTACGTTCTATTAAAAAGAATGATCTAGATTTACCGGTAGCGAAACATTTTTATGACTGTCCACATGGTTCTTTAGAAACATTCACATTCAATGCTTTGGAACATATCCCCAAACACATCAGGGGAGGTATCAGAGAATTGACTTTGAATCAAAGAGAAATGTTTTGGATTTATACCCTCGGGTCACTAGCACCCGGGGGTATAAATACCGATTGGGAACTGAAACATTTTTTTCAATAAAAATCACAA
This sequence comes from Ascaphus truei, assembly GCA_036426205.1. NCBI lineage: Eukaryota > Metazoa > Chordata > Amphibia > Anura > Ascaphidae > Ascaphus > Ascaphus truei. The sequence continues at coordinate 29,887 of WSYH01007744.1, forward strand.
CTGTTATAACAATTATATATTATTTTATTTTGTTTAATCAACTGGTATAGATTTAAATTGTTATCCTCTCTCTTATAACAATTATATTCAGTTATCTCTTTGTACTTCCTTGAATCTGAATAATAATATTCATTCTCTTGAACTTGCTCCAATATAGACTACAAATTTTTATGCTTATTAATTAACAATATATACTGAGGTCCTCTGATATGGTATTACACATGTTATAATTGTTTTTAATATATCTTGCTTTATGAAGGTCAAATGACCACTCAGTAAGATATCTGTGCCATACTCTCCCTCATTTGATTATCTATCTATTTTTTCTCCTCCCTAGATTATCCCAGGGTTTGTGTACAAGGTCGCCATGACTACCTAGACAGCATGTAAACAAAAGCTGTCGTGCACACAATAGCGATACGTCACTTCCGGTTTGGTAACGCGGCCACATCATATCCGGTTTGACTCTAACCTCCATTGTAGCTTGCCTTGGCAGTCTCCCCACGAGGTTAGATGACATGTATACCAAGGCAAAGACAGCCGGCAAACAACATTGACTCGCGCATTGCGATACGTCACTTCCGGTTCACCGAGATAGCCGCGTCAATTCCGGTTCATGATTTTTCACGGAGGTTTCCAAATTTAGCAAATTGGGACCACTATAAGAGGGCTAGTATGGCACACCTAACTGTACTCTCCGACGAAGCGCCACATAGGCGTGAAACGCAATAGAGACAGAGGCTTTTTTCCTGCACCCATTCCTGTCTGCACCATGATTTTTCAATAAAGGACTTTATTTTACCATACTGCGGCTGTCCCGTGGATCCAGTTCTTTGCTGTGCGCTGCATCTCTACACTCGTGGCTACCTAAAAAAAATTCACGCACAGCAGCCCCACAATTAATAAATAAATCTAAATAAATAAATAAATACATGAACCGAACAATGAAACAATTAACTAATTCACGCCTGGAGCAGAACAATTTAGCATGTAAATGCAATGTAATAATTGGAATGTGAGGTTTTTCATTGGCATTTTATGATTTAGATTGTAAATTGGAATGTGAGGTTTTTCATTGGCATTTTATGATTTAGATTGTAAAATCAGTTAGGATTATTAAAGGAAATTCATTGAAATGTAGTACATATCTGTATATTTCAGAATTCATTTCTGTTCAAAAGATGTCATAGCTGGTTACTTTATGTGTTCTATACAAAGATAATGGCAGTTATGATATATTCTTTGGTGTTGATAATAACTTATGATTATATTCCAGTTACTCTTATGCCTGTAGCATATTTTTATGTGCTATTAAGTCATTGACTATTATCTGCCAATACTGCTATGCTACTAACATAAACACATTTCATGTTTGTTTGATTTGTTTATCCCTCCATTGTGACTATATATGCTTGAATAGTAGCTTTCTTATGTTATTTTTATTCAATCTGTAATGCCTCTCTAATACACTTTCTAAAAATAACATAGTAGTGAGGTTAAGACACAGCACATGCGCACGGTACAGCACGGCATCAGAATAAACACTGAGACTGTGACTTCGTCCTACTCTAGGGCAAGCATGCGCAGTGAGATGCTTTGAAGTGTACCAAATAGAAATGCCTGCCATCCTTGTTATGATTCGGCGAGGGGTGCCAGGGACGGCAACGGATGACGTCACGGACATGCGCACTTGCAACCGTGAGGTCCGCTCTGCCCTTAACATCTTAGGTCTAGGAAAGGAGAGACTTTAAGATTATTACCACGTGTGCAGTTTTCCGACAGAGCAGTGTAGGCGACAGCCATGGCATGGACGCAGGCTTGTGACGTCATGCGCATGCTCACTGTGTACCTGTGGAACTTATCTGCCAGTACTGCCCTCTCTCATTAGGGTAGGCTTTGATACAGTACACCCCTACCATTGGCCCTCCGGTTATGATGCCCTCATGACACTAAATGTAAGTTTACCATACCCATCTGTATACCCTTTACTCCCTATGTTATTAACTAATTACA
>WSYH01007745.1:0-31896 GCA_036426205.1 Ascaphus truei
ACAAAACAAACAGGTTACATTATTTCCTTGAGGCGTATTGAGGCACCTGGGATAAATAAACACTCTATTGTCTCAGAATGGTGAACTTATACTATCAGAAACCTTCCGATACAATATTTAAATTAATGTTTGACACTGAGTTTGTATACTGCAACATGACAACACATTAATGTGAGGCTTAAAAACTTGCATTCGCAGGTTTGCTTAGATTCGCATAACCTACTTTTTTTTTTTTTTACTAATTATTTAATGTATTTAGTTTCATGTGAAATTAACTAAGGGTTGATAAAAAAAAACCTAGAGAATATTAATAAAAAAAAAAAAAATAGAGGAAATGAATTCTCTATGAAGCATCTACACGCCCCAAATAACATTTTCCAGATCTGTGTGTTAACTGCTGCAGAAAGTAATCATTCTGACTATGAGCCTGCAAATGAAGATACATTACAGAGAGGTCACCCATTGCTTCTTGCACAGCTTTTCAGGGACTTTGAAAGGTTTTATTTTACTATAAGTCACAACTTGTACAACTTAACCTTGAACTGGGAATGCACAGCAAATGAAACCATCAATAAATAACTGTTTCATTTCATCACTTATGTAATGAAGAAGTATGTCACCCTTTCTATTACACAAATCATGTCTGTCCATTTTGCAACCTACTAACCAATTATCAATGCTAAACCCTGGCATACTTAGGATGAAACAGATCTCTATTCTCCTTTCCAAGTAAGGGTTATACCATTTTAATCGGTCTGGGCTAAAGTTTCTGGATAATGTGTAACAGAAAATAAAGATATATTTCACACCTCAGGGGCCTATTGTAGTCGCTTCGACAGGTGAGTTAGACAGTTTTGAGCACTTCTCGAGCGAGATTACATGTATAGCTATTCAGAAAGCTCCGATAACATGCCAAACTCGCTCAAAACCTACTTCTTCCTGATCTATAGCACTCCTGCTTAGACAAACAGAGCGGGAGCTCCAAAAAAGCTCAAACTCGCTTTTTTTGAGAAATCAAGCTATTCAGGTTGCTCCGAGATTCACATCGCGGCTGCAACTCGCACATTCTGATATCGCCACCTGAAGGGGGGCAATATGGGATCCGCAATGTGATGCTGAAGAAAAATGTATTTTTATTACATCGGATGGAAGCCGGGTGTCTTCGGAGCTGACACGCTTTAATATCAGTTCCGGAGACCGCCTTCTTCTAGCCTACGTAATAAAAATACATTTATAGGCATCTTCATTATCATAGTGGCTAACCGCTTGTAACGTTGCTGACTGCAAGACAGGATACAGACCTGAAGGGCAGAGGCAGGAAGTGGTACACCGACCTTGGCCAGGGATCTGTGGCCTAGGATGCAGGGATAGTCAAGTCCAATTCTGGGGTCAAGGCAGGCGACAGTCAGGGGTGATCAGGTCCAATTCCGGGGTCAAGGCAGGTGGCAGGCAGTGGTGGTCAGGTCCAGGCAGAGGTCAAGCACAAGCAGGTAATCACAGAGGCAAAGACAGTGCTCAAGTGGAACAAGGTACAGAGTACTTTGCACAAAGTAGGGAGCAACTGCTGGCTATTTAAAGGCCATAAGCAGCTACTGGCAATGAGTCAGAGAGAGGTTGACATCCTGTAAGTGTAACGCTGTGCTCACCACGGACAAGGAGAGACCCCGAAACTGAGGAGAGAAGAGTAACACCTGCACCCACAGCTACGTGGACATGCCTGGAAAGTGGAAAATAGGCAGATCCACAGCCAAGCCGGTTCGGTACACAAAGGATCACTAGAAAAGACAAAGGGACAAGAGCTAAGGCAAACACGACCGTGGTTAACACTGGTCATACAGAACTATGCTCAGCCAACGAAGAAATGGCTGAGCAGGGTATATATAAGAAGGGAGACCAATGGGAAGAGGGGGAGGAACGGAGGCGTGATCCCATGGGAGACAGGGATAGGAGGAAGTACTGCCCCATCTGATTTGCCTGGCACGCAGCTTGTGAGCGGTGCACGCGCATCAGGTGTGTGCCCCATGTGGTGGAGATGCGCGCGGCCTGGGCTGGGGCCGGGAATCCCTCTCGCGGGAGGTGATAGAGGCACGCGAACGTGTGCGTGCATGCGCGCTTCCAGTGGCAGCCACGGGGGCCAGGGAAGGGGAAGGAGAGGCCCGCTCGCGGGAAGATATAAAGGTGTGCGAACGTGCGCGTGCATGCGTGCCTCTAGTGGCAGCCGTGGGAGCCAGGGAAGGGGAAGGAGAAGACCGCACGCGGCGGAGATCCTGTGGAGCAGGAGCCGGAGAGCGCCGGGTGAGTTGTGGCCTGGAGGGAACCCTCTTGGAGAGAGATGTTCCTCGGGGTCTTACAGTACCCTTGAGGAGTGGCCTCAGGACAACTCCAATATGGTTTTTGGGGAAATTTAGAGTGAAAGAGTCTCAGCAGTCTGGGAGCATGTATTTGATGGTAGGGCACCCAAGATCTTTCCTCTCGGCCAAAGCCCTTCCAGTGAACCAGGTACTGCACCGAACCCCTCGTCCTCCTGGAATCCAGAATAGATTGGACCTCAAACTCCTCTTGCCCCTGAACTATGACCGGCTTAGGGTCAATCGGTGTCCTTTGGAACCGCGGACTCTGGGACACAGGTTTTAGCAGTGACACGTGGAACACGGAGGGTATCCTCATGGATGGAGGAAGTTCCAGACGATATGCCACAGGATTGATCCGTTCCACTACTGAGAATGGACCCAAATATCTGGGAGCCAGCTTGTGGCTGGGAGTCTTCAGTCTAATGTTCTTGGAGGAGAGCCAGACCTTATCCCCTGGCTTGAAGACTGGTGCCTGATGACGGTGAAGATCCGCCTGTGCCTTTTGTCTGTGGGTTGCCTTTCTCAAAGCCTCTTGGATTTTTTTCCAGGATTCCTGAAGATCCTTAATTCGGTCATCGGCCGCTGGAACCCCGGAAGGAACGGAGGTGATGGGCAGCTGACCTGGGTGAAACCCATAATTAATGCAAAAAGGGGATTTCAGCGTGGAGCTGTTCCTTAAAGAATTATGGGAGAACTCTGCCCACGGAAGTAAATCTACCCAATTATCCTGGCTGTCCATGATGAAGCATTGGAGGTATTGCTCCAGCGTCTGATTCGTTCTCTCGGTTTGCCCATTAGTTTGGGGATGATACCCGGAAGAAAAATGGAGGGTGATATATATCCTGCGAGCGAAGGCCTGCCAAAATTTTGAGACAAATTGTGTACCTCGATCAGATATGATGGAAAGAGGAACTCCGTGGATGCGGAATATTTCCCTAACAAAAATGTCTGCCAAAGTGGCGGAATTGGGTAGGCCTTTAAGAGGAACGAAATGAGCCTATTTGGAAAAACGATCCACGACAACCAAAATGGTGTTCATCCCTTTAGAGGTTGGAAGTTCCACCACAAAGTCCATGGACAGATGACTCCTTGGCCTTCTGGTATCGGGAGGGTTTGTAGAAGGCCGTACAGCCTTTTACGAATGGTCTTAACCTGGGCGCAAATTGGACAGGTTTTTACGTATTCCGAAATGTCCTGTAACATGGTTGGCCACCAAAAGGTACGACCAATAAGGTCAGATGTCCTGTCAATACCTGGATGACCGGCTGACCTAGAAGAATGACCCCACTCAAGAATCTTCTTAAGGAAGCGTGGAGCTGCATACAGACGGCCGACCGGCACCTTAAGGCCCCTCGGGAGGTTAGATTGTGCTGCCATGACCTGATCCAGAATATCGAAAGAGTTGGCCGAAATTATATATTTGGATGGTAAGATTGTTTCGGAGATTACTTCGGAATTGTCCTCAGACAGGCATTGATGTGAAAGTGCATCTGCCTTTTGATTCTTTGAGCCAGGAATGTAAGATATGAGATAATTAAATCTCGAAAAGAAAAGAGACCATCGAGCTTGACGTGCCCCAAGGCGACGTGCACTCTCAATGTAAAGCAAATTTTTATGATCTGTAAAGATTGAAATGGGGGTCTCTGTTCCCTCCAAAAGATGTCTCCATTCCTGAAGGGCGAGTTTAATCGCCAGGAGCTCTCTGTTTCCGACGTCATAGTTCCGTTCTGCCGAATAATTTTTTTTTTTAAAGAACCCACAGGGATGAAGTTTGGCCTGTGGGGACTGTCTCTGAGAGAGAATGGCGCCAGCACCGACATCGGATGCGTCTACCTCTAAAGTAAAGGGAAGCCCGGGGTCAGGATGGGGGGCTATTGGAGCAAGGGGGGCAATCGGAGCAAGGGGGCAATTGGAGCAAGGGGGACAATCGGATCAGGGGGGAATCGGAGCAGGGGGGAATCGGAGCAAGGGGGAATTGGAGCAAGGGGGCAATTGGAGCAAGGGGGGCAATTGGAGGAAGGGGGGAGCAAATGGAGCAAAGGGGGCAAACATAGCCAGGGGGGGGCAAACGGAGCCAGGGGGGCAAACAGAGCAAACACAGCTAAGTGGGGCATGGAGGCATGAGAGGTAAGGGGGAGGCAAGGAAGGAATGGAGCAGTACTTACCTCACCATGTAGGATCCAAAAGAAAAGGCAGGCTTCTCTTTGCAAGATCATATAGAGCCTAGTGCAGGTCAAAAAAAATTCCTGGCAGCGTGCCAACACCAATCAGCCAATCAGGTGGTGGAAAATTATTTTGTGGGAGAGAGCACGCAAAATCCTGTTGCTCCGAGGTGACCGGAAAACGGGATTTGTCGGGCGGCCGGCCCCCTGACTCACTGAAACCAACCCCGGCAGACCCCCCCAGTGGCGTGCCTGACCGTGGAGTGTTTGGGGCGAAATCCAGATACAGTAGGAATTGGCTAGGGAAATTTGTCTTGGTATAGCAATCGCTTAATTGGGAGTGAACACATTTTTCCATGACTTTGGATAGTATTGGGAGAGGAGAGATTGGCCTGTAGTTTGAGACAGTCTTTTTGTCCCCACTTTTGAAGATTGGGACAACTCTGGCAGTTTTCCCGGTCCTAGGGATATGGCCTGCAGACAGGATAGCTATGCAGTGTGAGCCGTCTGTAGCTCATAGGAATCATACACGGTGAGCTGTATCTGCTCTAAACATAATAGCATAAACAGAGTGTGTGGGGATATAGCCTGATCAGACGCATATAGCGTGAGGGGAGTGACTGAGTGCAGACCCGTTCCGTGTGGGGTATGGCTGCAATGACACAGTATAAACGGTATGGAGTGTAAGTACTTACAATGGAAACCGTAGCTCCCCTTCCTCTCTCAGCGTAGCGGAGCACCTGAGCCGGTGACCGGTATCCCTTGGCGTGGCCACGATCCAGAAGTAGAATAGAAAAACAGATGATCGATGCCGCCGCAACTCCTATGTACGCAGACTCACCAGGAAGTGGATGAAGATTAAAAAAACTTTATTCGGCTACATAAAACAGATACCTCGACAGACAAATTAGGGACCTCCTCGTCCCACGCGTTTCGAGCAAAACTGCTCTTTCTCAAGGAAAGTGACGTATGTGAAGGAAGTGCACTATTTAAACCCGTCCTTCATCAAGTAACTGGTGAAAGACACCTGTGTTAGTAATTATCACTTAAATACAATATATGCAATTTTAGAAAAAATACATTCTTAGCAGCATTTAGTGTAGATTTTATATGATAATATATGACATCTATGCATATAGCTATAGCATATAATATATTTTCCAAACAATTATCATACTACAGTCTATTTCAATTAATTTAACTTGGATACAACCTTGTCTCTAAAAAATATAGGGTAATCATGGACCAATGAGCCCAATAATTACGGTGAAAAAACATACAAAGATATACAGTATACAATGACATGATTATAATGTGAATGTAATAAATGTCCAATCTGTTCATCTTATGATTAAACATATACATAACATCTGATATTTATTATAGGCATTAAGGCAATGAAGATCAAAATGATATATCCATTTTATATCAATTTTATCAAGCCCTATCACATGCACAAACTATGTTATTTTAACCCAGATCAACAATCAATAAAAACAAAGAGAGGGAGGGGGGGAGGGAAAGGAAGAGAGAAAGGAAGATGAGAAAGGGAAGAAAGGAGAAGGAAGGATGGAGGAGGGGGAGGAGGGAGGGGGGAGGAAAGGAGGGGAAGGGAAGGGAGGGAAGGGGGAGGGGGGATGGGAAGGGGGGGAGGAAGGGGAGGTGGGGATAGGGAAGGCAAGAAGAAAGGGAAGGAGGGGAATGGTAATGAATAGTGGTGTGAATCATCATATCAAGACATAATTATATTGAAAATCATAAAAAGATTTTGAGATCCCATTCTGTGTTAAGCCCTTTGGGCATTAATGTATCGATGGTAAATATCCAAAATGCCTCCCTCTGGTGCAATGTTCTGGATCTGTCACCCCCACGATAATGGGGCTTAACATGTTCCAGAACAATGCACTTGAAATTTTTGAGAGTACCAGATGGGCATTGTGTCAAATGAGATGAGACATAATGTGTAACGTCCTTGTTTCTAATGTGTCCAATATGTTCAGACATTCTTATTTTAAATTTACGTGTGGTTAGACCAATGTATTTTTAATTACATCCGCAAATAATCATGTAAATCACATGGTCTGTGTTACAATTTGCGAATTAAAGAATTTTGTACTCTTTAGTTAAATCACTGTTAGCAAAACTTAAGGTTTTCTGAACATACAGTATGGACACATTTTGCATTTCTGATCAGGCTATATGTTTAGAGCAGATACAGCTCACCGTGTATAATTCCTATGAGCTACAGACGGCTAAAACTGCATACTGTAGCTATCTTATACAGCCTGTGCCCGGACACACACCAACACTGAATGATTTACTCTTACCAGACTCACCAGTGGTTCCAGCAGTTAAAGTTAACCCTGGATTTTTTACTTCAATTTTTGTGATACTTTTAATTTTACTTGACAAATTTTTCCTCTACCTCAATTTTTGGACCAAATTTCTTTCAACACTTCCTCAACATCATCATAACATTATCTCAAAGTGGACACATCTACAGCATTACCTCAAAGACAAAATACTCACTTTGCCTTCAATTGTTTTAACTTGGCAGCCAGTACTAAAAAAGCAGAGTCAGTTTTTGACAAATACAGTAATATACTATGTGAAGACACACAGGACCTACTGTAAAAGCACATTTTTTTCGTTTGGAAAAATACATATCCTTAGATCTAAGACTATGGTGGGACATTGTTACACTGGAAAATTACCAGTTAAATAAAAGGATCCCCTGTGGACTAAGACTGACAAAAGCTCCCTCTTTTGGATTTGAGACAAAAGAATTTGAGAACCAATGGAACCTGATACTGGATCAATGTTCCTTCAAATTAATAGACCTGATTATACAACATAAAGCTAAAGAAAAGGTCATTGCACATAAACAAGTCACAGACTTACAATCCCAATTTGAGGCATTTACACATATACAAAGATTTAAGGATATGGATCAACTAGTGGCCCAAAGGATTAAAAATTTGGAGAAGAGCATAATGCTAACAAAACAAATAAAATATGAACGTGACAAAATTGATTACCAGAAACAACAAATTTATTTATGGCAAAAGCCTCATTGGATTAAAACACTATTCAAGAAGAATTCACAAACTACTAATAATAAGATCAAAGTACCTAACCCCAAATCTATTCTTAAGAAGAATCCTAAAACTGATTCACAGAAAGGAAAAAGTACAGAGTCAGATTTCTCAGATTCTGAATATGTCCTGCCTAATATTTATTTTTCAGGAACTGAGTCCAGAATGTCATTAAATGAAGAAACCCTTTTACCAGAGAGGCCACAGTCACATGTCATGAACACCTCTAGATGTCAGCTGGCAAAAAATGACATCGACAAAGAAGAAGATCCAGGAATAAGCTGGTGGTTGGCACCTGCAAAGAAGATGAGGTACTAAAAATAGAGGATACAAATATACTCAATCTATCTAAATATACATTGACACAATCCAAACTCAGTCTTCTTAAATGAGGACTTACATTTGCACCAGATAGAGATTTTGATCTCTTTTCAACTATAGTGAACCTTCACCGTTTCACTAGAAAATTATCACTCAAAAGATTCTTCAATCAAAAAAACAGTCACTCATCCACAACTCATCATAACGACATAAATACACCATCTACAAGAATCAATGTTCAAGACAGAACACTAAACAACGACGAAAATGATCCAGTACCTGTCTTTGACATTAATAATCATTTCTCATTCAGAGATAACTGTTATATACAGGACTTGGTGGGGTTATTAAATGACCAACCAGACACTGGGGACAATTTACAAGGATTTTTAGGCAGTAAACCGTCAGGCCTTAAAAATAAATCCAAATGTTGTCCCACATGGTTCAATGGCCACGCCATTAAAGTTTTTCAACTAGCAGTGGAACGGGATCTACTACTGCTCTCCCAATGCATCACCACCACTACTAATTTCAAATATAGTTCAAACAATCTTAACTTTACACAAAGACAAGCTATGAAGTGTTTGAAAGAAAACAACTTCATTGTGGTGAAGAATGCTGATAAAGGGGGAGCAGGGGTGGTCCTTGACCATGCTTACTATATTACAGAGGCACTACGTCAACTTAAAGAGGTCAATTCATATACCCGATTACAAACTGATCCAACCCAAAGTTTCCTAATGAAGCTATAAGATTTATTAGAGTCTGGTAGGATTTTACAAGTATTATCCGCCCAAGAATAGGAATATGTAATGCTGTGCTCGCCACGGACAAGGAGGGACCCCGAAACTGAGGTGAGATGGGTAACAACTGCACCCACAGCTACAGGGACACGCCTGGAAAGTGGAAAATAGGCGTCTGGAACCGTCTGGGAGTATAAGATAGAGTAAGATACTCGCCAGTCGAGAAGGGAGGTTCCAGAAGATAGTTGGTACCGAGAGCCTGTGGGCCAGAGCCGGGAGGTAGGTCGGAATCTGCAAGCCGAGGTAAAGGGGTTCGGGGAGTCCAGGAAGTCAGGGTACAGGCCAAGGGTCGAAGTCCAGAGCGGGTCCACAGCCAAGCCGGTTCGGTACACAAGGGATCACTAGAAAAGACAAAGAGAAAAGGAACTGAGGCAGGCACGGCCGTGGGTAACACAGATCACACAAAACTATGCTCAGCCAACGAAGAAATGACTGAGCAGGGTATATATAGGAAGGGAGACCAATGGTAAGAGGGGGAGGAATGGAGGCGTGATCCCATGGGAGACAGGGATAGGAGGAAGTACTGCCCCAGCTGATTTGCTTGACGCGCGGCTTGTGAACGGTGCACGTGCATCAGGCGTGTGCCCCGTGAGGTGGAGATGCGCGCGGCCTGAGCTGGGGCCTGGAGTCCCTCTCGCGGGAGGTGCGCGAACGTGTGCGCGCATACGCACTTCCAGTGGCAGCCGAGGGGGCCAGGGAAGGGGAAGGAGAGGCCCGCTTGCGGGAAGATATAAAGGTGCGTGAACGTGCGCACGCATGCGCGCCTCTAGTGGCAACCACGGGAGCCAGTGAAGGGGAAGGAGAGGACCGCTCGTGGTGGAGATCCTGTGGAGCAGGAGCCGGAGAGCACTGGGTGAGTTGTGGCCTGGGGGGAACCCTCTTGGGGAGAGATGTTCCTCGGGGTCTTACAGTACCCCCCCCCCTTGAGGAGCGGCCTCAGGACAACTCCAATATGGTTTTTGGGGAAATTTAGAGTGAAAGAGTCTCAGCAGTCTGGGAGCATGTATTTGATGGTAGGGTACCCAAGATCTTTCCTCTGGGCCAAAGCCCTTCCAGTGAACCAGGTACTGCACCGAACCCCTCGACCTCCTGGAATCCAGTATAGATTGAACCTCAAACTCCTCCTGACCCTGAACTATCACCGGCTTTGGGTCAATCGGTGTCCTGTGGAACCGTGACACGTGGAACACGGAGGGTATCCTCATGGATGGAGGAAGTTCCAGACGATATGCCACAGGATTGATTCGTTCCACTACTGAGAATGGACCCAAATACCTGGGAGCCAGCTTGTGGCTCGGAGTCTTCAGTCTACTGTTCTTGGAGGAGAGCCAGACCTTATCCCCTGGCTAGAAGACTGGTGCCTGACGACGGTGAAGATCTGCCTGTGCCTTTTGTCTGTGGGTTGCCTTTCTCATAGCCTCTTGTATCTTTTTCCAGGATTCCTGAAGATCCTTAATTCGGTCATCGGCCGCTGGAACCCCGGAAGGAACTGAGGTGATGGGCAGCTGACCTGGGTGAAAACCATAATTAATGAAAAAAGGGGATTTCAACGTGGAGCTGTTCCTTAAAGAATTATGGGAGAACTCTGCCCACGGAAGTAAATCTACCCAATTATCCTGGCTGTCCGCGATGAAGCATCGGAGGTATTGCTCCAGCGTCTGGTTCGTTCTCTCGGTTTGCCCATTAGTTTGGGGATGATACCCGGAAGAAAAATGGAGGGTGATATCCATCCTGCAAGTGAAGGCCCGCCAAAATTTTGAGACAAATTGTGTACCTCGATCGGATACGATGGAAAGAGGAACTCCGTGGATGCGGAATATTTCCCTAACAAAAATGTCTGCCAAAGTGGCGGAATTGGGTAGGCCTTTGAGAGAAACAAAATGAGCCTGTTTGGAAAAACGATCCACGACAACCAAAATGGTGTTCATCCCTTTAGAGGTTGGAAGTTCCACCACAAAGTCCATGGACAAATGACTCCATGGGCGTTCTGGTATAGGGAGGGGTTGTAGAAGGCCATACGGCCTTTTACGAATGTTCTTAACCTGGGCGCAAATTGGACAGGTTTTTACGTACTCCGAAATGTCCTGTAACATGGTTGGCCACCAAAAGGTACGACCAATGAGGTCAGAAGTCCTGTCAATACCTGGATGACCGGCTGACCTAGCAGAATGACCCCACTCAAGAATCTTCTTAAGGAAGCGTGGAGCTGCATACAGACGGCCGACCGGCACTTTAAGGCCCCTCGGGAGGTTATATTGTGCTGCCATGACCTGGTCCAGGATATCGAAAGAGTTGGCCGAAATTATATATTTGGAGGGTAAGATTGTTTCGGAGATAACTTCGGAATTGTCCTCAGACAGGAATTGACGTGAAAGTGCATCTGCCTTTTGATTCTTTGAACCAGGAATGTAAGATATCAGATAATTAAATCTCAAAAAGAAAAGAGACCATCGAGCTTGACGTGCCCCAAGGCGACGTGCACTCTCAATGTAAAGCAAATTTTTATGATCAGTAAAGATTAAAATGGGGGGCTTTGTTCCCTCCAGAAGATGTCTCCATTCCTGAAGGGCAAGTTTATTCGCCAGGAGCTCTCTGTTTCCGACGTCATAGTTCCATTCTGCCGAAGAATTTTTTTTTGAAAAGAACCCGCAGGGATGAAGTTTGGCCTGTGGGGACTGTCTCTGAGAGAGAATGGCGCCAGCACCGACGTCGGATACATCTACCTCTAAAGTAAAGGGAAGCCCGGGGTCAGGATGACGCAAAATAGGAGCCGAAGTGAAAGATTTTTTGAGGGAGTCGAAAGCTTGGAGAGCTGCAGGAGACCAAACTGCTGTGTTAGCTCCCTTTTTGGTAAGGGCAGTAATGGGAGCCACGATAGAAGAAAAATTCTTGATGAATTTACGATAATAATTCGCAAATCCCAAGAATCGCTGTATTGTTTTAAGGGAAGTGGGTTGTGCCCATTCTAAGACAGCTTTGAGTTTGACTGGATCCATAGAGAAGCCAGTACTAGAAATAATGTACCCAAGAAAGGGAATGGAAGAAAGATGAAAAGAACATTTCTCTAGCTTAGCGTAGAGATGGTTCTTCCAAAGGCGGTTTGTGAATGATAGTGAATATAAGGCGCTAACAACTTAAAATAAAATAGTGGTTGCGTGCAAGTTAATAGTGCAATATACAATAAAATATGTGCTCAAATAATATATCCCTGCTCAAACCCTCTGGCAGAACCTGTTTCCCGGGTTCCAAGTAGAATGATATAATTCAGACAATCCAGGAGGAGCAAAATATGAGGAAATAAGGAAACAAAAAACAGTGCAAATTTAAGTGCAGACGTTGAGACTAAAATCCAATCAGGTGTCAATATCTTGGCTCTACCGGTCTATCTACTCACAAGATGTTAGTGGTATATATGCAGTTGGCAGAATGGGCTGCCACCCCAGGTGGATGTTGTATATTGTGTGACTCCCTCAAGACTCGTCTCATCAGTGTGGCAATGATACATGTAGAGGAAGAAACAGAACTACATAGCGCGATCTGTCTTGAAATAGACTTTATAAAAAGTATATAGGCATATAAAATGTGCACTTACAATGTGCCAGAATTAAAATCGCATTTATCACATTAAGAGTGAATCTAGGGGGTACTCCGCCGTTCTCACCGCCTCCTCTCTGGCTCTGGATCTCCTCCGTCTGCAACCTGGGACTCTGAACTCCGTGTCTCCTCCGGTGCATGTGACGTCACTGCTCAGTGGATGGTACAGCTACGGCTCCCTCACTAGACCAAAACACCACTCAACGCGTTTCGCCCAGCTCTTGCAAGCTGTCTATGGCTTCGTCAGGAGTGTGTGAGTCTAGTGAGGGAGCCGTAGCTGTACCATCCACTGAGCAGCCAACTGCATATATACCACTAACATCTTGTGAGTAGATAGACCGGTAGAGCCAAGATATTGACACCTGATTGGATTTTAGTCTCAACGTCTGCACTTAAATTTGCACTGTTTTTTGTTTCCTTATTTCCCCATATTTTCCTCCTCCTGGATTGTCTGAATTATATTCTTCCAAAGGCGGGACAGTACTAATTTGGTGTGCTGAATGTGGTCAGAGAGAGATTTAGAAAAAATAAGGATATCGTCAAGGTATACGATAACGAAGCTGTCGAGGAGATCGCGGAAGATCTCGTTGACAAACTCCTGGAAGACCGCCGGGGCATTGCACAGGCCGAAAGGCATAACTAGATATTCATAATGCCCATCCCGGGTGTTAAAGGCGGTCATCCACTCGTCGCCCTGACGGATGCGGACAAGGTTATAGTCTCCGCGGAGATCAAGTTTGGAAAAAGAATTTGCCCCCTGTAGGCGATCGAAGAGTTCGGAAATGAGTGGCAGGGGATAACGGTTCTTGATCGTAATCTTGTTAAGACCTCTGTAGTAAATACAGGGACGCAAGGAGCCATCCATTTTCTTAACAAAAAAAATCCAGCTCCAGCTGGTGATGAAGAATTGCGAATGAAGCCCTTCCTCAAGTTATCCTGGATATACTCGGCCATGGCCTTGGTCTCGGGAATGGATAGGGGTAAGAACGGCTCTTGGGTAGGGCAGCACCGGGAAGAAGGTCAATAGGACAGTCAAAAACTCTATAGGGGGTAACACTACGGAACGCACCTTATCAAAAACGTCCGCCAGGTCCCAGTAGACCGCTGAGAGAGAAGTTTTGGACTCCGTGGATAAATCCACTCCGGCTAACATCTGTTTGGGCTGAAGACAGGTCTTGAGGCATTGGGGGCTCCAACTTATGGGTTCTTTATTAACCCAATCCAGTTGTGGGTTGTGTAGTTGTAACCAGGAGAGTCCCAGAATCACATCTACTGATGGAGTATGGATCACGTCCAATATAATTTTTTCTTGGTGACCGTGCTCCATGGAGAGGGATAGAGAACAAGTCTCCAGGGAAATAAAAGCTGGTTGGAGTGGATGCCCATCTATGGCCTCCAGACCAACTGGAACAGATTTAGATCGGAAGGGAATCTTATTCCTATAGGCAAAACCCTGATCAATAAAGTTTCCCTGAGACCCAGAATCTATGAATGTGGAGGCGGGGATCAGGGAATTATTCCAGGCCAGAGAGATGGGCAGCATTATTCTGGTGGGAAGTTTTTTAGGAGAAGAAAGAGAAGAAGAGATTACACCCAACGAGACCCTCTCATACCTTATTGGATTTTGGCGTTTCCCGGACGCTGAGGACAGCTTGCCAGAAGAGGACCGGAATGACCACAATAATGGCAAAGCCCACATCTCGTCGGCGCTGTCTCTCAGACGCGGATAGCCGATGACCTCCGAGCTGCTTAGGTTCGGGCTCATCCATAGGTTGGGGAACGTAAGGGATGAGGTTGCAGCTGGTAGACCGAGGGGAAGTGGTACGAGGAAGAGCACGTTCAAGTCTTTTTTCTCGTAGCCGCTGGTCCACGCGGATGCAGACTGCAATGAGCTCCTCCAATCTGGTGGGTCTCTCCATGGTGGCCAGCTGGTCCTTAATGGCATCAGACAGACCCTGCCAAAAAGCTGCGGAGAGTGAGCTATCATTCCAGGAGGTCTCCGCCGCGATGGTCCGGAAGTTCAAAGCGTACTCAGCGACAGGACGAGTACCCTGGGAAATATGAAAAAGAGAGGAATCCGCCATAATCTGGTGACCAGGTGTATCAAATACTTGCCTGAATTCCTGAAGAAAGCGAGGGTAATCATGCATCATGGCAGGATCACGCTCCCAGATGGGGGATGCCCAGGCCAAGCTAGGGCCTTTCCGTTCAAAAGGGATATAATATAAGCCACCCTTGAGCGTGTGGTAAGGAAGCGTGATGGGGATAATTCAAATTGAATCTCGCACTGATTAAGAAACCCTCTGCACTCGTGGGGGTCCCCTGCATAGCGATTGGGGGCCGGGAGACGAGGATCTAACGCCACGGAGGAACCCGGAGAGGGAAACGTCGCAGCTGCCATGGCAGAGGAGCCTGGGGTATGCTGCAACGAGGAGAGTCTTGAAAGCTCCAGCATCATGGAGGCAAGCTACGCCTGTAGCTGGAGAAGTCGCTGCATGGGGCTTGGTTGCTCCACCTCTTCGGGGTCCATGTCTGTGGGGCTTAGCATAATGTAACGCTGTGCTCACCACAGACAAGGAGGGACCCCGAAACTGAGGTGAGATGGGTAACAACTGCACCCACAGCTACAGGAACACGCCTGGAAAGTGGAAAACAGGCGTTTGGAACCGTCTGGGAGTATAAGATAGAGTAAGATATTCGCCAGATGAGAAGGCAGGTTCCAGAAGATAGTTGGTACCGAGAGCCTGGGGGCCAGAGCCGGGAGGTAGGTCGGAATCTGCAAGCCGTGGTAAAGGGGTTCGGGGAGTCCAGGAAGTCAGGGTACAGGCCAAGGGTCAAAATCCAGAGCGGGTCCACAGCCAAGCCGGTTTGGTACACAAGGGATCACTAGAAAAGACAAAGAGACAAGGAACTGAGGCAGGCACGACCGTGGGTAACACAGGTCACACAAAACTATAATCAGCCAATGAAGAAATGGCTGAGCAGGGTATATATAGGAAGGGAGACCAATGGGAAGAGGGGGAGGAACGGAGTCGTGATCCCATGGGAGACAGGGATAGGAGGAAGTACTGCCCCAGCTGGTTTGCTTGACGCGCGGCTTGTGAAAGGTGCACGCGCATCAGGCGTGTGCCCCGTGCGGTGGAGATGCGCGCGGCCTGAGCTGGGGCCGGGAGTCCCTCTCGCGGGAGGATACAGAGGCGCGCGAACGTATGGACGCATGCGTGCTTCCAGTGGCAGCCGCGGGGGCCAGGGAAGGGGAAAGATGGGCCCGCTCGTGGGAGGATATAAAGGTGCGCGAACGTGCGCGAACGTGCACGCCTCTAGTGGCAGCCGCGGAGCCAGGGAAGGGGAAGGAGAGGACCGCTTGCGACGGAGATCCTGTGGAGCAGGGCCCGGAGAGCACCGGGTGAGTTGTGGCCTGGGGGGTGCCCTCCTGGGGAGAGATGTTCCTCTGGGTCTTGCAGAATATCTTCACTGTCTATATCCGATTTTGCCTATATTTCATCACCTCCCTAAAGTTCACAAGTCCCTTTCACATCCCCCGGGTAGACCCATCATTTCCAGCATTGGTTCACTGGGGGAGCACCTTTCACAGTATGTCAACCTTTTTCTCCAACCTCTTACCTTTTAGACACCGCACGTTTTGTCCATTTTTTCACACTTCACTTGGTCACCAGATTATTTATGGGTCACTTTAGATGTTTCTTCTCTTTACACTATTATTTCACATGATCACGGAGTCACAGCTGCACTTCACTTCTTGGAATCAGATGCTACTCTTGCTCCAGCTCAGATCATCTTCATACTGGACAGCATCAAATTCCTCCTTACACACAACTATTTTATGTTTGATGGGGGTTTCTACCTCCAAACACGTGGGACGGCCATGGGGTCATCATTTGCGCCTTCCTATGCCAACCTCTTCTTGGGGTGGTGGGAACAAACCCACGTGTTTGGCGATAGAAACCCCTATCGACATCACATGATCACATATCACCGTTACATTGATGACCTGCTGATTGTATGGTCAGGCACAGTCACTCAACTGCATGCCTTTTTTTCATATCTCAACACACACTTACAATTTATCCTTCACGCAACACTTTCACTATCATCACATACAGTTCTTGGACTTGTGTCTTTACGTAGGTTTAGATCTTCAGGTATATACCATATATACCGTAAACTACATTCAAGGAATACACTTTTGCATGCTTCCAGTTGTCATAGCACAAATTTACTGAAAGGATTGCCATATGGACAGTTCCTGCGGTTGCGCAGGAACTGTTCCACAATGGAGGATTTTGATAATAACTCTTATGATCTCATTAAAAGATTTTCAGAAAGAGACTATGACCCTAGAGGTGTGCGACAAGCTTACATCAAAGTGAGGGAAAGATCAAGAGAAGATCTTATCAATCCCCCCCTTTTCTCCCCCCTCCTTCCCTCCCTTCCCTCCCCCTCCTTTCCTCTCCACCTCCCCCCTCCCCCTCCCCTTCCTCCATCCTTCCCTCTACTTTCTTCCCTTTTCCCATCTTCCTTTCTCTCTTCCTTCCCCCCCCCCCCCTCTTTTTTTTTTTTTTTTTTTTTTTTGGTTTTAAATAACATACCGTAGTTTGTGCATGTGATAGGGGTTGATAAAATTGATATAAAATGGATATATCATTTTGATCTTCATTTCCTTAATGCCTATAATAAATATCGGATGTTATGTATATGTTTAATCATAAGGTGAACAGATTGAACAGTTATTACATTCACATTAAAATCACATGTCATTGTAAATATCTTTGTATGCTTTTTCACCATAATTATTGTGCTCATTGGTCCATGATTACCCTATATTTTATAGAGACAAGTTAAATTAATTGAAATAGACTGTAATATGATAATCGTTTGGAAAATATATAATATGGCTAAAGCTATATGCATAGATGCCTATATTATCATATAAAATCTACACTAAATGCTGCTAAGAATGTTTTTGGTCTAAAATTGCATATATTTTATTTAAGTGATAATTACTAACACAGGTGTCTTTCACCAGTTAATTGATGAAGGACGAGTTTAAATAGTGTCCTTCCTTCACATATGTCACTCTCCTTGAGAAAGAGCAGTTTTGCTCGAAACACGTGGGAGGAGGAGATCCCTAGTTTGTCTGTCAAGGTATCTGTTTTATGTAGCCGAATAAAGTTTTTTTAATCTTCAACCACTTTCTGGTGAGTCTGCGTACATAGGAGTTGCAGCGGCGGCATCGATCATCTATTCTTCTATTCTGCAGACAGAATAGAGTTGACTATGGAAGCAATTGGTTTGGCAATGGCTGAGGCACCAAGTCTTAGGAATTTATATTGCAGTAAATCAGGTCCACATTGGCTACTTAGTTTTTTTTATTTCAAACATTTTTATTGTTTTCTGACAGGGGTACATTCACATCACATGGTTGTTTATAGGCTACTTAGTTTTAATTTGAAGAGCGCTTGTGTAATCTTCTCTGCATATACTGGGACAAATTGTAAATTGTGAGCAATGTTGGGAGAGGGTGGGGCTATAGGCTTACTCTCAGAATGAGGTTAATGTTTGGGGTTTGGGTTGCGTTTTGCTAATAATGTAGTAGCACACCCCACAAAGTAATCATTGAATGCTTGTGCAATGTCAGTGGGATTTGTCAGAGTAATATCCTCCTTAGTGATATTACTTTCTTGATGGGGCTGGAATATATTGTTGATAACCTTCCAGAAGTTAGCTGGGTTTGATGTATTCTGGTGAAGATTGTCAGAGTAATATTGTGCTTATGCATGTCTTGTTTGCCTTGTGCACATATTCCGCAGGCATCTGTAGTGATTAATATCCTTGGTAGTGTCAGTTACTTTGTAGCTTTTCCACAAGGCATCCCTGAAATGGTAGTGTAAGTTTAAAAATGGTATCTGTCAGCTCTGTTCCCTTCAGGGACTGAAAAGGTTAAAGCAATGTGTGCCAGCTTTATTCTGCTAAGGGATTTAAATAGTGACATATTTCAGATTCAAGTTTTAGACCAGTTGTCTTAATATGTCATCTACACGAGAAGTATGACCACCAAGCCTTATATGACACCATTAAATAGCTGTTGCTCAGCAGTAAAATGTTTTACAGAAAAGGCATTTTTAAAGGTTACATGTAAATTTAGATGTGTGATCTATATATGGGAACTCAGTTTGTAACAGATGTAATGAACTGACAACGGCTTTATGTATAAAAGACCGCTCCGTCCACATATTAAATCAGTTGTGAGAAACCAGCATGCCTTGTGTTACTGTTTTCTCGCACTCTGGGCTCGTAACAATCATATCTGAGACCAGAAGCATATAGCAGGGCCTTGGAAAAGCACCCCGGGTCGAGTGTGTGTAAAGTTACCTGCCCCAGGTCTGATCAGGTAAATGGACCTATCAATTTGGTAGTAGAAGTGGGATTTGCACAGAAAAAGTGAGTTAAACGAATTTTATTTAATAATCTAAATTTTATAGGGCAGAAGAATCGAGGGTTTAAGTCCCTGATTTATATAACAAAGGGTTGGAGTCCCTTTGTTTAATTGAAACGGGCTGTATATGATGTCTCAGATATGATGGTAATTTAGGTTAAGATAAGATAATAATTGTTTAAGTTAAGATAAGAATTACATACGCATAAAGTGTTAAGATTTATTTTCTGTATAAATTTATTATGGCCACATCTGGAGGTAAGCCAGATGTTATTAAAGTATAAAACTAACCTTATTGTATATTGTTAAGATAAATTCCTTTATAAGTTGTTTATGGGATTGTAGGTATATGAAGAAATGTACTGTAGTATGAGTTAAAATTGCCCCTATGGATAGGAAAGTGTTGCTAACTGAAATTTTTACCATTTTAAAAATGTATATCTATCCCCTGCCCCTATAGTATCGGGACAATTATTACCTCCATATGTTGCCCCCATTTATCCCAGTGTCCCCATTCTCAAACCCCCGTAGCCCCTTAACCCTTTTTGGGTCACAGGCACTGAGGCATTCTTCAACTAAGAAGTTTTTATGAATTCACTAAGAACCCGACTGAACAGCCCCTAAACCACTCACTATTGAAATGCCTTTTACGCAGAGGAGATGGACACTAGGCAGAATTAACCATTATGTTGGAGATAGGAGAGTGTCAGGGAAATAAGAAAACTCCAAATTATATTAATTGCAAGGAAAATGAAGGGACTGTATCTAAATATTAAGTCAGCTGTCCCTCTCCTCCCAGTTGCCTGCATGTATAAGCATCTGTAAGCCCCCACTTTTCCCCCCCTTCAGTTATTTTTACACAAGGTGTTCGGTCTGAGGAAGGGACTGCTTGTCCTGAAACATTACTATTGTTAGCTCTGATGCATCAATACATTTGAAATCATTTGATTCCACTACAATTTGTGTGCCTCTTCCTTTCTCCTATCTTGCTATTTTTACACAAGGCATAGGAATGTTGTAGACAGAGATTGTGAATGTCAGCAGGGCTCTTAGGTGAGACAAAAGCAGAAAATATAATTTTTCCAATCTAATTTTAAAACATGCAACCCGAATTATTTGTGCCACATTAACCAAGTATGAGTGTATATTAAGTTGAATTAATAATATTTTCCCGTCTGGATTGAAAAGTTCAGGGAGTCTTATGTATTGCAAAGTTGAGTGGAAAAAAATATTATAACAGGTACAGGTTTCTTTTTCCCTCAGAATGTTTTATTAGATTTTTAAGTATAAATCTAAATATGGTGAAAAGGTTGATTGATTGAGTAATCCCTGTGTATGTGTGTGTGTGTGTTTGTAAGAATCTAAGTGAATTCTATCCATGTAAAAGTTTTATGTGCATTGAATAATAAGAATACCGGTTTATTGTATGTATACAAAATTACTATTCAGGGACTTGCATGTGCATCTAAATTAGAATATAATTAATTGCTCACGTTGAAATTTAATTTTTAAAGGTGTACACCCCCACTATAATATAAACTAATTAACACTGGGTCGAGGAGAGTTTGGGTATATGTGGAGAGAAAGAAGTATAAAGAAAGGACGAATTACAGTCCGGTCACTGGAATAATAAGGATGTTTATCGTACTGGCCAGGCGACTTATTTCCTTATGTTTGCAAAAAAGTGATCAGGAGATGATCACCAAAAAGATACCCACTTAGTTGCACTCAGCCTAATTGCCTGTATTTTAACTGAACAGTAGGTGTCCTACACTTGCATTTGTAATGCAAACACTAAGGAGGTAAGTACAAAAGGAAGGAAAAAATAATAAAGTTTTATTAAACTCATCTATCAAAAACCAAAAAAATGTACACACTAATAAAATGTTAAAACAAATGCCTCTATTGTCTACACAGTATCTACCAAATATTGCATATAAATCAAATAGCACTCGTGCCAAGTAATCGATATCAAATATCCTCCGTGAGGTGATATATATACAAACAAGGGTTTGGGAGGTGGAAACACCCTAATCGTGGGTTGTAGCATAAAGGTATATACCTCATTCGTCGCTGCTCATGGCTACAATGTTTGAGACAAAGTATATAAATATTGATATAGTGTTGCGATTCTGGCAATTCACAGTGTATATTCTCCTGTGTTCAAATCTTAGCAACAGTGAATCCTGCACATTTAGCAACACTATTAGAACTGTGACATATAAATCATATATTTCAAATTTGCTACTTGCTAATAGAAGATATATCAGGATAATATTACTCTCATAGAGAGTCTCAGTATATAGAAACCGCAATCAGTCACCATAGGTAGCAGACCATACATATACACAGGAATAGAATCTGTCTCAAACAAAGTACTATCCAAATTGTTACAAGGTAGCTTTCACATATGTACTTCAGTGAAGTCATGTACCATGGGTAGTAGCTCACATATGCATAATAAAATTATTCCAAACTGGACGTAATCCAAGCTGTTTAAAGACAGCTATCACAGACAAAATCCAATTGTGGCTCAGAAACGCAGCCAATCCGCCGAGTGTCAAACAAGGGATTAATACCCTCTAAGCATATATGCAAGTCCCAGTGTAAAACAAGGGGTTAATACCCTCTCAGCATATATGCAAGTCCGAGTGCCTCAGTTGAAGTACACATTTATATGTTTCGAGGGTAAGTATAGAGCCATACAACCATGATTTCTCTGCATCTGCATCTAGTGTTGGTTCCGCATACTGTGAATAACAAGTTCCTCCAAACTGGCTGACGTCATCTGTAGTGGCGTCGCCAGACTGCCCGACAGCTGTTTCGTGCAGTGAACCGGTGCTTCTTCAAGGGGGAGGAGTGTGCCTGCACTCTCAATATCTCAGCATTTATACCACTCCTGGGGGCGGGGCTTAGGGATACAGCTAATGCATGTTCGTGCCCCAATTACATCTAGCCCATTGAGGTTACATACAGACCTCTTAAAGGTATAGCATTTAAGTATAATGCTATTTGGTTATACTGAATAGTGCAGATGCCGCATGAGTGTTAGCTTTCTTGTGCCAGAATAGGGTCATACAGTGGCGACACTGTTTATTCTAATACGGCCGTCACCGCGGTGTGGGGAAATTTTCGAGAAGCCGGCGGCTCGTTTGGGATTTTCCCTGGCGCGTGCGGCGCGTCACTCTGAAGCCGGTCACACGTTCCAGGGTTCCCCGGCATCCCCGAAGGCTGCAGAGGCAGCAGGGTTAAGGGGGAAGCTGCGCAAAACTGCGTGAAGCTGGAGCAGCCAGGGGGAGCAACCAGGGGTTCAGGGAAGGGGAAGCATTTTTATTAAACACGCGGGAAGGGGAAGATGCGGCTCACTCGCGGCTCCGTTTTGGCACCAGCGGGGCGCCAGCTGAAAAAAGCCCTGCCCATAACGGGCAAATATTAGTATAAACTGTGTCGGTGCAGTATGTGGGAAGATGTTAATCTGGTATTATCTATCAAAATGATTATGTCTCGTTGGCAGGCCACATTTTCTGTGTGTATAACAGCATTTGTGTTATAATGTAGGATTGGAAGCTGACTGGGCGGGCCGCCCCTAAGGTCAATATGGCCCTACTAAGAATTACAATATTTAGTTCTCACTATCAACAGGATAATCAAACGGTCATTTGGAAATGATCCTAGGCTATATGAATGGTGAAAAAATAAAACCTTCATTCAACCCCAAAGGACTCTGTGTTTATAATTTGAAGATCCATTTGCATTCTTTCTGCAGTAGATGTTTATTCCAATCCCCCTTACGTGGTCCCAGGGGTATTTGTTCTATGCCTGCAAACTGTAAAACTTTACAGTTTCCACGGTGGATGCCATTAACATGCCTCGAGACAGGTGTGTCCTGGTTATTGCGTATAGAGCCGAGATGCTCTAAAATGCGTACTTTGAGTTCTAGGTAGGTCTTTCCCACATACATTTTCTCGCAAGTACACTTGATCAAGTAAATGATTCCCTTACTGGTACAATTAATAAAATCTTTAATCCTGAATGTGTTTTTTTATCAGTGTCTGTAAATGTCTTGGTTTGGGGCATGAATACACAGGCTTTACAGTGGCCACAGGGAAATGAACCCTGTGGTTTATGATTGAGCCATGTCCTTGTTGGGACTGGTTGATAATGACTTTGAACAATTCTATCTTTGATGTTTCTAGATCTTCTGCTGGTGAATGTTGGAGACATACTGTATTAAGTATCTCAACTAAATCCTCGTCTTCAGTTAGTAAATGCCAGTGTCTATTGAAAATTCATCTAAGGTCGTACCATTGTGTGTTATATGTACTGATATAACGAATCACTTCCTTGGGGGTAACTTGTCTCCTATTTGGAGTTAACAATGTATCTCTGTGTGTGTGTAGTGCTCTTTGATATGCCTTTTTCACCACCCCTTTACCATAGCCCCTTTCATAGAAGCGTTTGCTCATTTCCTTCGCTTTTGATTCAAAATCAGACTGTGTGGAGCAGGTACGTCGGAGTCGGAGGAACTGGCCAGTTGGAATATTACGTTTGAGGTGATCAGGGTGGCTGCTATCAGCTTTTAATAAACTGTTTGTAGCTGTTGGTTTGCGAAATATTGTTTTTTCAAGATATCCATCATTACCTCTTTGTATAGTAATGTCCAAGAAATCAATCTTATTTCTATCCATTTGCATAGTTAATTTGAAATTGCACGTATTGTTGTTTAGTTTTCCCACAAATTCGTATAGTAGCTCTGATGTTCCCCTCCACAATAGCAAGATATCATCAATATAGCGGACCCATAAAATAATGTGGTCTGCATATATTTCCATGGTCTCCCTGAAGACCACGATTTCCTCCCACCAGCCAAGATATAAATTGGCATAGGTGGGAGCACACGTGGTCCCCATTGCGGTACCCTGGATTTGATGATAGTATTTTCCGTTAAATATAAAGAAATTACTGCTGAGTGTGAAATCCAGTAATTTAATGATGAAATCATTGTGTAATTGGGTTTCCGTATTCCTAGATTTTAAGAAAACCCCTGTTGCTTCAAGGCCTGCACCGCCATTTCGATTATATGATGATGAATAATAAGGTAGAGCAGGGATGACCCTTTTCCTACTTCAAATATGCTGTTTGGATCTCTTTGATCCGTTTCGTCATATCCCTTTGCTCCCTAGTGCATTATCCACGCATAAGTGATAGGAAGTGCTATAAAACTTTAGCTACAGACCCAACAGAGAGTTTCCAAGATATCCTTAGAAAATTTTTGAAAGAGGGACTTGAACAGAAGGTGATAACAAAAACAGAACATGATTTTATCTTTGTACCCCACCCGAGAATCGCTACTTTCTACCATCTCCCTAAAGTGCATAAGGGAATGTCACCTCCACCGGGTAGACCGATAGTATCGGGGATCGGTAACGTAACCTCTAATGCCAGTGTCTATTTAGACAAGTTTCTAAGGTCGTTCGTCAGTTCTCTCCCCTCCCACCTTAAAGACACCAGAGATATCCTATTAAAAATTGATGATGTCCAAATCGATGATGAAACCTATTTAGTTGGCCTGGACATGGTAAACCTTTATACGAGCATACCACACAAAACAGGCCTTGAAGCAACAGGGTTTTTCTTTAAATCTAGGAATACGGAAACCCAATTACACAATGATTTCATCATTAAATTACTGGATTTCACACTCAGCAGTAATTTCTTTATATTTAACGGAAAATACTATCATCAAATCCAGGGTACCGCAATGGGGACCACGTGTACTCCCACCTATGCCAATTTATATCTAGGCTGGTGGGAGGAAACCGTGGTCTTCAGCGAGGCCCTGGAAATATATGCAGACCACATTATTTTATGGGTCCGCTATATTGATGATATCTTGCTATTGTGGAGGGGAACATCAGAGCTACTATACGAATTTGTGGGAAAACTCAACGACAATACGTGCAATTTGAAATTAACTATGCAAATGGATAGAAATAAGATTGATTTCTTGGACATTACTATACAAAGAGGTAATGATGGATATCTTGAAACAACAATATTTCACAAACCAACAGCTACAAACAGTTTATTAAAAGCTGATAGCCACCACCCTGATCACCTCATACGTAATATTCCAACTGGCCAGTTCCTCCGACTCCGACGTAACTGCTCCACACAGTCTGATTTTGAATCAAAAGCGAAGGAAATGAGCAAACGCTTCTATGAGAGGGGCTATGGTAAAAGGGTGGTGAAAAAGGCATATCAAAGAGCACTACATACACACAGAGACACATTGTTAACCCCAAATAGGAGGAAAGTGATCCCCAAGGAAGTGATTTGCTATATCAGTACATATATAATACACAATGGAACGACCTTAGATGAATTTTCAATAGACACTGGCATTTACTAACTGAGGACGAGGATTTAGTTGAGATACTTAATATGTCTCCAACATTCACCAGCAGAAGATCTAGAAACATCAAAGATAGAATTGTTCAAAGTCATTATCAACCAGTCCCCACAAGGACATGGCTCAATCATAAACCACAGGGTTCATTTCCCTGTGGCCACTGTAAAGCCTGTGTATTCATGCCCCAAACCAAGACATTTACAGACACTGATAAAAAAACACATTCAGGATTAAAGATTTTATTAATTGTACCAGTAAGGGAATCATTTACTTGATCAAGTGTACTTGCGAGAAAATGTATGTGGGAAAGACCTACCGAGAACTCAAAGTACGCATTTTAGAGCATCTCGGCTCTATACGCAATAATCAGGACACACCTGTCTTGAGGCATGTTAATGGCATCCACCATGGAAACTGTAAAGTTTTACAGTTTGCAGGCATAGAACAAATACCCCTGGGACCACGTAAGGGGGATTGGAATAAACATCTACTGCAGAAAGAATGCAAATGGATCATCAAATTATAAACACAGAGTCCTTTGGGGTTGAATGAAGGTTTTATTTTTTCACCATTCATATAGCCTAGGATCACTTCCAAATGACCGTTTGATTATCCTGTTGATAGTGAGAACTAAATATTGTAATTCTTAGTAGGGCCATATTGACCTTAGGGACGGTGCCCAGTCAGCTTCCAATCCTACATTATAACACAAATGCTGTTATACACACAGAAAATGTGGCCTGCCAACGAGACATAATCATTTTGATAGATAATACCTGATTAACATCTTCCCACATATGACCCTAATCTGGCATAAGAAAGCTAACACTCATGCGGGATCTGCACTATTCAGTATAACTAAATAGCATTATACTTAAATGCTATAACTTTAAGAGGTCTGTATGTAACCTCAATGGGCTAGATGTAATTGGGGCACGAACATGCATTAGCTGTATCCCTAAGCCCCGCCCCCAGAAGTGGTATAAATGCTGAGATATTGAGAGTGCAGGCACACTCCTCCCCCTTGAAGAAGCACCGGTTCACGGCACGAAACAGCTGTCGGGCAGTCTGGCGACGCCACTACAGATGACGTCAGCCAGTTTGGAGGAACTTGCTATACACAGTATGCGGAACCAACACTAGATGCAGATGCAGAGAAATCATGGTTGTATGGCTCTATACTTACCCATGAAACATATAAATGTGTAGCCTAGTTGTACTTCAACTGAGGCACTGGGACTTGCATATATGCTGAGAGGGTATTAACCCCTTGTTTGACACTGGGACTTGCATATATGCTGAGAGGGTATTAATCCCTTGTTTGACACGCGGCGGATTGGCTGCGTTTCTGAGCCACAATTGGATTTTGTCTGTGATAGCTGTCTTTAAACAGCTTGGATTACGTCCAGTTTGGGATAATTTATTATGCATATGTGAGCTACTACCCATGGTACATGACTTCACTGAAGTACATATGTGAAAGCTACCTTGTAACAATTTGGATAGTACTTTGTTTGAGACAGATTCTATTCCTGTATATATGTATGATCTGCTACCTATGGTGACTGATTGCGGTTTCTATATACTGAGATTCTCTATGAGAGTAAAATTATGCTGATATATCTTCTATTAGCAAGTAGCAGATTTGAAATATATGATTTATATGTACACAGTCCTAATAGTGTTGCTAAATGTGCAGGATTCACTGTTGCTGAGATTTGAACACAGGAGAATATACACTGTGAATTGCCAGAATCGCAACACTATATCACTATTTATATACTTTGTCTCAAACATTGTAGCCATGAGCAGCGACGAATGAGGTATATACCTTTATGCTACAACCCACAATTAGGGTGTTTCCACCTCCCAAACCCTTGTTTGTATATATATCACCTCAAGGAGGATATTTGATATCGATTACTTGGCACGAGTGCTATTTGATTTATATGCAATATTTGGTAGATACTGTGTAGACAATAGAGGCATTTGTTTTAACATTTTATTCGTGTGTACATTTTATTGTTTTTGATAGATGAGTTTAATAAAACTTTATTATTTTTTCCTTCCTTTTGTACTTACCTCCTTGGTGTTTGCATTACAAATGCAAGTGTAGGACACCTACTGTTCAGTTAAAATACAGGCAATTAGGCTGAGTGCAACTAAGTGGGTATCTTTTTGGTGATCATCTCCTGATCACTTTTTTGCAAACATATTTGGTCTTCCCCCTGCACCGCCATTTCGATTATATGATGATGAATAATAAGGTAGAGCAGGGATGACCCTTTTCCTACGACTAATTTCCTTAACCAGAATTACAATTCTTTTTCTCTAAATTTCCACAGATAAAATCAGGTGAATATGTTATATAGAAATAACAGACCGAATATATTCTAGACACAAAGCTAACTAGAAGCTCAGCATTTTTAAATGAGTTCTAAAGAAAAGTTAATTATGATATAGGGAAAGAGAAGGATATCTTTATTAATTTAGTTTGCAGGATCAAACTGTTTTGTCTTCTTATTTATTAGAATAAGCGAGAAAAATGTGTTTTCTTGTTATTTTTGTAAAAGCTGGTTGAATGTGTATGAGCGAAGTGTAAAATTCTGTTTGTTTTGTGTCTGTGCTCTGTGTTATTTTTTGTGTAACCAGTAACTATAAACTGTTTAAAGTATATGTTAAACCTATAATTTTTTGTTTAACAAAAATCCAGTTTTAATTTTTGAATACCAGTAAATATTTATCCTGTATCGGGCTGGGTGAGGAGCTTCATATTTTGAGCTGTCCCAAATTGTATTGCAGTGTATGTGTCACATTTGTGCTCGCCACAAACCAGGACTGGACCGCGGGGCTGAGGTGGGGTTGTATAATCACCGACCTGAGACCACGTAGTTGGATACGGAATGCGCAGTTCATCGTCGTACGTAGCAGGGTTGGGACTGGAGAAGGCAGCATAGTCAGTGGACGAGCCACGGTCAGGAATGTAGACATCAGGGAGAACGTTATCCAGGCGGAGTTTTAGCAAAGGGTAGTCAAGTAGGTCCCGCTTCAGCATAGTAGCTGCAGGGCGGGAGTGGGTACTGCGCGTGCGGCGACCATGGCCCATGGTACCGGTCTCCGGAAGGGGTAGGCAGACCGGAGTGGGCACACCTCCAGGTGGCACTGGTAAACCAGTACTTTAGCGCAGGAGTCCAGAACGAGCCTGCACAAAGAGAGAGAGCTATAGACCTCAGGACTAGTAGACCGGCCTCTGCTAAGGGAAGGGCAGCAGGCCTCAGAAAACAGGGAGCTGAAGGAAACACTGGGGATCCACCGCTTCAGCACAGGAACCAGGACATGGCCTCTGCAATGGAGAGGGAGCAGCAGGCCACAGGAACCAGTATAAAGGCCTCTGCTATGGAAGGGCAGCAGGCCTCAGGAGACAGGGAGCTGAAGGAAACACTGGGGATCCACCGCTTCAGCACAGGAACCAGGACACGGCCTCTGCAGTGGAGAGAGAGCAGCAGGCCCAGGAACCATGAACAGGAACTAGGACAATAACAGAGTTAGTAACGAGAGAGAATAAGCCAGGGGCTTGTGGCAGAACACTTGGTAACATCCAAGAAGGATTATGCTCGGCAGAGAAGCATTGTGGGAATGCTGTATTTAAAGGTCAGCGAACCAATAGCATAAGGGGCGTGTGACAGCATTGCTATAATGACTGAACCCAGGCTGGGGCTGCAGTAATAGCTTTCACAGCTGCAGTTGATATCAGGGGGAGTGTTCCAGGACTGCACCTGTCTATAAGGCAAGGTAAGCAGTAAACTGAGGTGTGGATTCCTTACAGTATGTTAAACTTCAGTAATTAATAGGTTTTATTTTTTCTGTCTCGAGGTTTTGGCCGGATGCCCAGAAAGTTATTTCAGCTTGTTATATGGCTGGAGATGGACAAACAGTTGCAAACTGACTAATGTAGAGTTCAAATGAACAGAGAACAGAAACCTAGAATGGGCACTCTAAACACCTGGTGGGTGGGTAATGAAGGGGTTAAAACGTAAATCTTTATTATCCGTGTAAAATAATGGGGATTAAAATGAATTTTAAACGCTTATATCCTATAGTATGAACACTTAACGTAATGTTCTGGATCACTGATGAACTGCATAGAATCACTAAACTAGTGTCTTGCAGTGTGAACAAGTGGATAAAGTGACCACTAGTCCAATGTAACCAGAACAACTCAAAACTCTGGTGCTGAGGTACGTATAAGTGTGCAGACCCTGAAATAGCAGTAAAACAACGGACAAGGAAAATGGAACCTAGCCAGGTCTGCCAGTGTACTAGAGGGCACAAAGGGTGGCTGAATGGTGTAGGGTCCTACCTATCCACTAATGTAGGAACACGCTGCACTCGCTAGCAGACACTGCCGCCAGCTGACTCGGACGTAGGCGATGAATCATGCGCATGCACCCGTATGCCGACGCGCACGTTTCGCTTTGCACGCTTCCTCAAGGCAAAAACAAAGGGGAGGGTTCTATATGGAATTATTTTTCTGCAACGTTGATCAAATATTTAATATTTTATCATTTTTAACCATCTTTTTCTCTCAAATGTGTCCCACCTTTAAATCTGTGTCTATAAGTTTTTTTATGCTACAGGTTGTTCTTTCAGCAAACCAGATGTTATTTTGTGTTTTAAAAGTTTCTGTCAGTTATAGCAGATAATATTTATATTCAGTAAGGTTTTGGGATTTTTGTATGTAAATTTTATACCCAAATGTTTCAGGTTAGTTTTGGTATACATCAAGCAATTAAGGTTATGTTTTAAACACTGTTATCCTATGTGTGATATTATTCACATGTAATAAGTTGTGAACAAAAGGAGGTGTATTATTGCTGTCTTGTCTAACAGAAATACATTTTTCTCATGGGTAGACCAATGGTCACCCCAGGTACCTTGTAGATTTAATGTTGTATGATTATGCTCCAAACAGACGATTTTAATCAGCGCCTATTGGGTGAAACTAATACAATTGTTTGAGTGTCTCATGTCCAGGTGCAGTCTTTCCAAATAGATGAAGATAAGGGTGACTGGCTCAAGCAGATTCTACGCAAAAGCGCGTTTCATCTAAAATGGAGAAGTCCATTCCAGATTCTACCCCGTCAGAGTATTTTTCCTGGATCCATGTTACACAAGTGCACCCACAGTCGCTTCAAATTAAACCTCAACACAGAAGGGAAGGCCTAAAGACACAGCTATTTTCAGTTGGTGTTTTGGGTCATAATAAAGCCCGGCACTAACCAAAGGAGAAAAGTTCATAGGCATAAATCCGAACCTCAATATATGAACTTTGAACTTTTTAATAATTTTTTTTACCGGTTTTATTATTTTAATTATAATGTTTCTGCTATTAGGTTTATATAAGTGGTGTCCATATGAGGACGATAAGTTAGTAACAGATATAGCTTGTTTAGCCATAATTTTTCTGTATGGGTTTTATTGTCCTGTGTATACAGTAGCATATATGCACAACTTTTTGTTACATAATGGAATCCTGGTAAACAAAGCCCACATCTTATGTGCAATGTAACCCAATGTACTGTCATACCCAATAGGTTGCACCCCAGGAACACGAGAGTTATATTTAACCCCTTGGGAAAAGGACAATATGTTATAAGATATTTGTAGGACTATATATATATATATATATATATATATAAGAAATTGGTTACGAAGGGAGTAGAAATACGAGTTTGCCCTAGGGAAGTTATTGACTCTGTGATAGAAGGATAGATAAAGTATTATCCTGCAACTAGACCAGGTTATGTTATTTTGGAAAAGTGGTTATAATGATTAAAGGTAGAGATGAGGTTGGGATTTATTGGGACTTGGTGGTTAGATTATTTCGCTGGGAGCGAAGCTAGTGAATGTTTTTGTATGTGTCTCTGTCCAACTCATTACTCTCTATGTATGTTTTATGAACAGCAAAATTTTAGTCCAGAAGTGTGTTGCACCCCCCCACCGACGCTATGCCACTTTTTGGTGATGAAGATGTCAGCAGTCCCCCAGAAGAAGAGACAGAAGAAGAAATCAACTGGGCTGATACAATGGCCAGAAAAGAATCAAGATATACACTATGGGACTATTTTTTGGGGTCCGGCAGGACTTTCATATGGTTAACTGTTCTTTAAATAGACAGTCTCTAAAGGATAAGAGGGGGCTGAGAAGATTGGATATGAGGAAGGTGGGGAGGTCACCCAAGGGTTTGTGTCAACCACAAGGAAAGGCTCCCAAGTCACCCATTTTGACCATGGCAACCATTTTGTCTGTTCCGATATTCTGAGTAAATGTAGTATGTAAGATGTATGTGTTGTGCAGTCGCTCCTAGGAAATATTAACCCCCACCAACCCCCACTTATTATCAGAAATAGAATTTGCCCACTTTTCAAATAATGTCCACCCCACCTAAGCAAAGAATACAAAATCGAAAAGGCATTAATCATTAAAAGTAGCTCAGTTAAGAGAGTTGCGGGAGGTCTAATACCCTTTTCAGGAATGTATGATTTATATGTAAATTTAGATTTTTTAGTAGTCAATATAGATGCCATTTTTAACGATACTAAAGACGCTATTTTAAGGCTCAGTAGCAAATAGCAAGAAATTAGAGCAACAGTATTGCAAAATTGTATGGCATTAGATTATCTGATGGTAGCACAAGGAGG
>WSYH01007746.1:0-31885 GCA_036426205.1 Ascaphus truei
TGTAACATCATGTAAATAATTGTCGCTCAGTTCAGTAAAATGTGTGATATGATGTGAGGTTCTCCTTTAAGAGTTGAGTATAGTATTTTCCCTTGGCACATCATCACATGATGAGTAATGTGACCCGCAAATGCTGCAAACATGTAAAAGTCTAATGTTATGCAAATAATACACGTCAGCTGTGACACAATGCAGGGAATGCCCCCACACTGTAATGCAAATGACGTTTGTATTGTGAGCAATGAAACGTAAACAGTACTATACTGTTATACGTCCCCGCTCCATTGACTCAATTGATGTACAGAAGTTTTTTTTTTCTAAGTGCCGTTGCGGCAGCCTTAGCGATCGTTCTCCCCTCCAAACTGCCAACTTTAGTTGGCGGGAGAAATTGGCCATAACATCTCAATTTCGTAGTGCCGATCAGGCCCGATAAGCTGTTTTTTTTTTGTTGAATCCAGCCGATTTAAAAAAGTGGCGATCAGTGGCGAAAACAGGCTTATCGGCAGCCGACTGGCCATAACAAAATAATCGGCTCCGAAACCTGGCGAAATCAAGCACTTATCGGCGCTTACTGAATCTCAAACCCAATTTTGGCTATAAAATGGTGATAATTCCCTTATCAACGCTTACTGCATGAGGCCCTATATGAGTAATCCAGGGTTAGGACTGATAGCTAGTTCGTAATCTGGTGATGGTGGTGGCAGTATACTGTAGAAGATGCCTTCTTTGTAGTCTGTTATCCCCGACCGTATTTACAATCAAAGTGAGGTCATCTGAGGGGTAAATGCCCCAAGCACAAAGTTCATATACTGTTATCCCTAGTTACACTGCAATCATAGTGTTGCTGTACAGGTAATACCAAATATCCGCTCATGAATGGGCATAGTGCTCAAACTATTACACTGCAATCACAGTGTTGCTGTGCAGGTAGTACTGAGTTTCTGCTTAATGGATTGGTGTTCTGCTCTGCTGCACATGGGTATGCAAGGGTTAAGAGCAGACAGTTGTAATCATTCAACAGCCTCCTAGAGTCAGAGGCAATGTTTTATTCACTCCCCATAGCCTGTCTAGAAACTCAGTACTACCTGCACAGCAACACTGTGATTGCAGTGTAATCAGGGAAAACAGTACATTTACACTGTGCTTTATGTGGGGCATTTATGGTTAAAGGTGATAGCTGTTTAACCCTTGGCACTACCTGACACTCTGGGCTTTGGGGAGTGAATTACTCACTGCCTCTGACTCTCTAAGGTTGCCAAACTATCATCAGTATCTACCTAACACTCATGATAGAGTGGGATACTCATTTAACCCTTTCATACACTCATACAGCAGAGCAGTACGCCCATTCATGAGCGGATATTTGGTATTACCTGTACAGTAACACTATGATTGCAGTGTCACTAGGGATAACAGTATATGAACTTTGTGCTTGGGGCATTTACCCCTCAGATGACCTCACTTTGATTGTGAATACGGTCAGGGATAACAGACTACCAAGAAGGCATCTTCTATACTGCCACCACCACCACTAGATTACGAACTACCTATCAGTCCTGACCCTGGATCACTCATATAGTGTCTATAACCAGGCATAGACTGCAGTAATCATTCCACACTCCGCTGTGCCAAACATGCGCTTGTATATCAGGTTTTAATTAGAAAGTTTTCTTGTTAACATTTAATAAAATTTATTTATTTTGAGCTCTACCCCCAGTGAGTGCATCTTGTGGGATTCTTTTCCTTGTTTCTCAGAGGGTTAAGCTTAACCAGATTGGTTTACTAACAAGAAGACAAGTAAACAGTAGGGACCCTGTCCATTTAAGGCCAAAGAAAATCATAAAATAAATTGGAAATGGAGTTAACCTCTTCACTCCTTTACATACCTCCCCCCTCAGAGTGTAGCCCCGCGTACACTCAGCCATTCAAACGCCCTTCCTTCTCGGGAAAAAGCTCGGTCTCACAGGGGAGTCTTTTGGACTCCTTTTCTTTTTCCTTGACTTTCAATTGAAGAGGCTGTCAACCCTCCCTTCAATCTTCTCTGTGTCCACCTTCTGGCTTGATCCATGAGCTTGGTTCTCCTTGTGAGACATCTTTTCCTAAGCACTGTTTTTTTCCTTTGGGGCAATTACCGTGCTTTCTAGGCCTGTAGAATGGTGTTTTGCTACCTCCTCTTCTCTGTCCTTCAATATACTCAACACCGGAGCAGCAGATTCTACCTCCATTTCCATAGAACATAATGGGGTCTATGCACTAAGCTCTGCATTTTTGCGCCCAATTGGAACATTTTTGCTCGGCCGTTAAAAAATGAAGCAAAAATATGCAAGATTGCGCGAGCTGCTTTTTCCACCACCCCGCCAGCCCCCCATCTATCGTGTTTAAAATTTTAAAGTGCGATAGCTGATAGAAAAAAAAGCCTGTAAGAACTGCATGGAGACGCTGCAGCCGGGCAAGGGGCTTCATGGTATGCCAAGGGTCATGCACTAACATCACACCTTAGCCGTTTAGCATACCTAACCAAGTCCCCTTCTCCGGCGGCAGAATCTCTACCTCTGTCCCGGACATCTGGACATCTGCTGGGTAAACTGTTTATAATAACACCTCCTAAAGTAACACTGTGATCTGTCACTGTCTTTGTTAAGACCGGACTTCTGCCGACAGCCCGGCGACGCATCAGCGGAGTGCCTCAAAAGTTTGCAATTAGAGTATGCATGATTCACTATCCGGAATTGCCGTTTTTATACTGTGCTTGTGAATCCCCAATGTATCCGCTACCCTGCCTGTCTGAATGTTAATTTCCTTCCTCTCATAACTTTAATGTACTAAAAAGAGAGGAAATTTCATTCATGACTTTGTATTAAAGTTAATAATAAGGAAAACATAACTGCTTTACTGTTTGTACCCCAGCAGCACTCACACCAAGTTTCATAGCGCTGGCATACTCCTAACCTAAGTTAGCTCCCTGCTACTGTGCTGTGTGAAAAAGCGGCTGGAGTTCAAACCCTTTTTCTGCTTTGTGGTTTGGTAGTGAAACATTGTTGCAATACTCGGAACTAATACATAACTGTGACCGCACTCATACAATGTAACTTAGTATTATACATGTGGTCCCCTTATTCCTAGCAGGACACACACAGACAAATCTAATGCATTTACAGGCTTGCAGCCAGCAGTCGGCTGCAGAGCTGACACTTCACATTTACAATATGACTCAGGGGCACCCAGCCGGGCATAATACCTTTATTTACTGGCCTGGGTACCCCTTCACCGTCACTATCACCTTAGCGGTTAGTAACTGCTAGAGTAAATAAGGGGTTAACCCACTCTCCCCCACTACCCCTCCACCACTACCCACCCAGGAGGCCTAACCACACACCTTTGGGGCTAATACCCCCTTCACACCCACCTACCCACAATAAAAAAATACACAGAACAGCCCCCACTACCCACCTCCTAGGCCCCACAATAAACATTATAATATTTAATAAACAATACACAGCCCACTCACTCCCTGTGCCCCCAATTAAAACATGACTTATTATTTTACATACAGGCTTAATTCTCCAGGCCAATGGGGGTCCCTGGTGTCCGCAGGCCCCACAGTGCACCTGGGCATGCCTACAGGTTTCTGGGGGCCTCTGAGTTATCCCCACTAGGAGCTGTGGGCCTCCAGGATGTCTCCACGGGTCTCCGTGGCCCAAATAGGGTTCACGAGTGGTCCCGCATGTATCTTTTGGCCCTTGGGTGGTTCCCATGGGGTATGGGGGCCCTCGGGTGGTTCCCACTTTGGGCACCCCACTGCTGTGGGGCCCCTTTATCTTCCCTGCAGGTGTCCCCCGTGGGTCCGCAGGTGGTAACCGTGGGCGTCCGGGGGTCCTCAGGTGGTACCCGTGGGCATCTGGGGGTCTTTAGGTGGTCTCCATAGGTTCCTGCTGCCCTGCGGTACCAATCCTGTATGTAAAAAAATAAACATGTCATACATTTCAATACATACACCCCCCTCCCCCCAACAAAAAAACACATACATTACAGTAATGGGCAAAATAACTATTATCCAGATATGGATAATAAATTATTTGCCCATTATTAAACACATTAACCAGAATAAATAAAGTAAATAAAACCATTCTACTTACCCTGCAATATGATGGGCGTCCTCATCAAAGTTACTGCAAGTTCCCTGTCCTCCGTTCCCAGAAAAATACATAGCAAATACAATCTAATGTTCCCTAGACCCATAATCACCATAGCGGTTTATAATCGCGAAAGTAATCAAGGGGTTAACCCCTGCACCAATACCCACCCGGGAGACCTAACCACCCTCCCAAGGCAACTACCCCACCCTTCACCCATTAATTTGTACAGCGACTTCATCATGCTCATATAATATGGGCATGATTAAGCAATATACAAAGAAATGGGTAAGTATTACAATAACAGGCCCATATAAAAACATCACATAGCTAAATAAAACACAGCACATATCAAAATAAAAATATCACATCTCAAAATAAAACACAGCACATATCAAAATAAAACATCACGTCTAAAAATAAAACACAGCACATATAAAAATAAAAACATCACATCTCAAAATAAAACACAGCACATCTCAAAATAAAACACATCTAAAAATCAAATACAACACATAGCCAATTCAATATATAACAAATGCCAATCAAACAATTGAATGGCACAATGTGCAAATAATCTGTGCATCATTTAAATCTATGCCAGTCTGTGCTAAACATAAAATAAACAATTAAAAACAAGATCCAATGCCATCCAAACAATAAGAAAATAAAATAAAATCAAGAAGTAAACAGAAATAAATTAAGAACAAACAATTAATCCAATGCAAAATAAATTACACAATTCACAATTAAAACACCAAAACGAAACCATTATGCAATAAATGAAAGCTCAAAGTAAACACCATCAGACAAAATCTAACTACCAAAAAGAAGTCACTGTTAAAAAGCAAGCCCCCCCTTAAATAAACTATTTAAAACATCACTAAAAATTACATCGAACTAAATAAAATTAAAAATTACATTGCACCAACACTTCTAAACAAACAAGCAAATACATCAAAACAAGCATTTGCATAAACAACCATTGATTGTCCATAGAGACATACATAAAAACAGGGGCAATAAATGGGTATCAAAAATAATTCAATAACAATAAAAAATAATCAAAAACCTGTAAAAGTAAAAAACATACATTTACTTTTTTTTACTTACCTTTAGATCACTTCACCCTCCAAATCACTGCATGCTCACAAACCAATCCATCTTTCGGCCACTCTGCATGATACCTCCAATTCTCCTTTGCGATTGCCGGACTTTAAAGTATGTGTCTATTCTTGTCTGAGTGGTAAGTGTGTTTCTTTGCTTGTTTTTTCAGCATGTGTTGTTCAACTTGTATTCATCCATGTGTTATTATAGCCTGATATATGTATCTCTGTCCATAGGTTTTCATTTGTGGGTCTTTAATCCTATAGAAGCCCTACTTTGCCAGTTGGACCCCCTGTCACTCATACAGCTTATACAGAGTTGTCACTTATCAATTAGATTGTGTCTATTGGGTCATGCTTTACTGCATTTTGCTCAGACTTTGAGAATGTCACTGTGTACCCCAGGGTTGTAGTCACAGGGTTGAGGGAAGTACCAGGGGACTACTATCCCCTTGGGAACGGGCCTGAAGAAGGGGTTTTCATACCCCGAAAAGTTGCCCTCCCTGCCCTGGACTTTTTACCACCCCCCCCCCTGTGTTTCCTTTCCCTCCTTTCCCATACCCCTCTCTCTCCCCTCCCCTGTTCTTTTCCCTGTTTAAGTGCATAGTGTTTTCTTTGGTCTTTTTGACCATTGCGTGCATCTTATGTGTATTATTAAATTTTGCTTTTGGCTCATCCGTTTACTTTTGGCTTTCACTTTGAGTGCTGGGAACATTTGAGTACTATTCATATTGTGGATATAGTTCCTACGATTATTGGCATGATGAAGCCACAGTACAAATGAATGGGTGAAGGGTGGGGGTAGTTGCCTGGGGAGGGTGGTTAAGCCTCCCAGGTGGGTATCGGGGCAGGGTGGGTTTACCCTTTAATTACTTTCACTATTATTAACCGCTAAGGTGATTAAGGGGTCAGGGAACATTAGATTGTATTTGATATGTGTTTTTTTGGCAACGGAGAACATTGACCTTGCAGTATCCTACCAAGGACACCCATTATATTGCAGGGGTAAGTAGAACGGTTTAATTTACTTTATTTATTCTGGTTAATGTGTTTAATAATGGGCAAATAATCTATTATCCATATCTGGATAATAGTTATTTTTGCCCATTACTGTACGGTATATGTTTGGTGGTGGGGGGGAGGGGTGTGTATGTATGACATCTTACATCTCAGCCCTAATTTCTCGCTATGCACCATCCCGACTCTTGCGTTCTGCTCAAAGATGTCTTCTTTCTAACCCCTTTTTATCTAAAGCCTTCTCCCGCCTTAAACCTTTTTCACTGACTGCTCCACACCTCTGGAATGCCCTTCCCCTCAGTACCCGACTAGCACCCTCTCTATCCACCTTTAAGACCCACCTTAAGACACACTTGCTTAAAGAAGCATACGAATAGCACTGTGAACATTCTGAACACATGATACATAAAGCTTGGCCCCCTGCAGACGCACTTACCAGAACTCCCTCCTACTGTCTCTGTACGTTCTCCCTACCTACCAATTAGACTGTAAGCTCCTCGGGACAGGGACTCCTCTTCCTTAATGTTATGTTTATGTCTAAAGCACTTATTCCCATGATCTGTTATTTATATTATCTGTTATTTATTTGATTACCACATGAATTACTACTGTGAAGCGCTATGTACATTAATGGCGCTATATAAATAAAGACATACAATACAATACAATACAATGACATGTTTATATTTTTACATACAGGATTGGTACTGTAGGGCAGCGGGGACACATGGAGACCACCTGAAGACACCTGGACGCCCACGGCTCCAACCCGAGGACCCCTGGACGCCCACCGGTAGCTCCTAAAGACCCACAGGGGACACCTGCGAGGAAGAAGCGTGGGCCCCACAGCTGTGGGGGCCCTGCAGACCAACAGGGACCACAAGAGGGCCCCAGACCCCTGTGGGAAC
Organism: Ascaphus truei; assembly: GCA_036426205.1. Classification (NCBI taxonomy): domain Eukaryota; kingdom Metazoa; phylum Chordata; class Amphibia; order Anura; family Ascaphidae; genus Ascaphus; species Ascaphus truei. The sequence goes on from WSYH01007746.1 coordinate 7,165, forward strand.
TACCCGAAAGCCCCCACACCCCCATGGGAACAACCCAAGGAACCCCAGACACCTGTGTGGATGACCCGGGGACCCCCAGACACCTGCAGAACCACCCGTCGACACCATTGGGGACCGCAGTGACCCGCAGGGACCATCTTGAGGCCCACGGCGCCTAGCGGGAACCACCCGGAGGCCCCCAGACACCTGTAGGCACACCCCAGTGTGCATTGTGGGACCTGCAGACACCTTTCAGGCCCACTGGGGACCCCCGTTGGACTGGGGTATTAAGTCTATATGTAAAATAATACATCATGTTTTTATGGGTTTGATGTATTGTTTATTAAATATTGTAATGTTTTTTGTGCGGCCTAGGAGATGGATAGTGGGGCTTTCTGTGTATTGTTTTTATTGTGGGTAGGGGGGGTGGGTGAAGGGGGTATTAGCCCCAAGGGTGGGTGGTTAGGCTTCCTGGGTTTGGTAGTGGGGGAGGGGAAGTGGGAGAGGGTGGTTTAACCCCTTAATTACTCTAGCGGTTACTAACCGCTAAGGTGATTAAGGGGTTAGTGGACATTAGATTGTCACTTTAATTCTTCTGTATTTTTTGCAGCACCGGAGGGCATGGATGGGATAAGGATGAGGACGGCATCATCGTAGCAGCCTGGCAAGGGTGAGTGCAAGATGTATTTACTTTATTTATGTTGATTAATGTATTTTAAATGGCAAATGTATGACCAGGGAGGCGCGAGTATCCTCCCCTACTCCTTTCCCTACTTTTCCCGGTACTGACCGAAAGACGAGAAGGACAACGTTTTGGAGGTATAAAGGCCGCGGCTTTGTTTATTTACAACAACATGGAGATAGTTACTATCCCGGTCCGCACCGGAAATGCTCGGTGCTGGTAACGCAACGGAGGGGCACCCGGATGTATGACCCGGTGACCTGCCCCCTCGCTTCAACCCGCTTTACCAGCCCCGAGCCCCTTCCGGCAGGACGAGCACCTACCCCCTCCCCCAACTGCCGCCACCGACGGGCCTATTTAAACCTCTTAAATTAGGCCCGTGCCGCCATACCCCCGATAACATCTTCCAAGCCCTCCTGCAGGTTGTTGTTCATCATGTCTGCTCCTATGTCAGACAGATGTACTCCATCCTCCCTGAACCAGCCCTCTACCTTGAAGCTAAACTGTGGGTGATTTATTACCCACCCCCCGCATTGCTTCACGAATTTCCCCAACTTTTTGTTCAACCTTTTTCGTGTCTTGTTTACCTGCCCTGGGTTCCGCGCCCCTCTCCAAACATGCCTGCAAATGATGTCCGACCATACTACCTGAACCCCTGGCCAAAGAGCCATGATCCGTGCTATGTCCTGCTTTATCTGTTGGGCTAAGACCATGGACCGCACTGCTGCCAAGTCATTGCCCCCTGCGTGGATGACGATGATGTCAGGTGCCCTCCTGTCCCTGGCCCGTGAAATAAGCAGCGGGAACAGCTGACCCCATCGCATCCCTCTCACCCCCCACCATTTTACCTCCGCCTGCTCTGTGCCCAACCCCAGATTTTCCCCATACGGTCGTGAAAATGCCCTCTTTCCGGTCCAGTGCACCAGCGAATCTCCCACCATCCAGATCTCCGCCGCACCTGGGGAAGCACAGAGAGGAGAGGGAAAACCCAGTTGGCGAAGTTCTATGCTACCGTGTCCTGGCGCCCTGCCAGCTCCGGTCTAATGTACACCCGGTAGCTGTCGGATTTCCACCGCCCGATCTTCTGAATTTTGGGTATTGAAAGCCCCAGGCGCGCTGCCTCGGTTGCTGCCCCAATGCGGATCGAGTGTGTTCCGTATTGCCCCTCCTCCATCCCCAGGTCCCTGTGGCACATGCGGAAGACGCGCAGAAACTGGAATCGTGATACTGCCCCTCCGTCCTCATGCACCAGCAGGGGCCCCCCTTTCTTTGGCCTGCGGGTCAGATATTCCCCTACCGCTTTTACCGGGCAAGTCGAGTTCCCTGGTAAGCCCTTCAGCGTGATCCACGCCCCCCTTCCTGCCTGGTCTGTCTTCGACTTGCGGATTAGCAGGCTCAGCGCCCCTCCTGCCAGCCTTACGTCTGCCAACTGCAAGCCACCCACTCCTTGTTTGGACGCGCAAACCAGCTCTCCCACGCGCAACGCCGCGAAGAATGCCACCGCGAATGTAGCCCTGAAGAGCGTGGCTTCGAAGCTGGATGAACATACTACCTCCGTGACGCGCACCAAGCCCCCTAAGATCGCTGGGGTCACTGGTCTTCTGCTATCCCTGGGGGTTGCTCCCCTGACCATGCCCGCCAGCGCCCATCTCACTGTGAAATTCTTGGTCGCGTCGCCCCTGCCGTTCAGCTTAGAGAAGAAGGATATCCCTGCCAACCTTTTGCTGATGGTCCCGCCCGCCAGACCCTTGTCTTTTAACCCCATCATGTAGCTGAGCAGCGCGCCTACCTCTGAGAAATTTTCATCCGCTGCCCCCACGTGTGTTGTGTAATCCCACCATGCCGCTGTATATGCCTTCCACGTACCCGGGGCGAGTGATGCCCTTACTAATTCCATCACGCCACTGTCCCCAGCTCCCACAAGGCCGCTGGGCACCTCTCGCCGTGCATCGCCGCCCCTGGTGCCAAGCTCCGAAAACGCTCCATCTGCGAACGTGATAAGGCATCAGCTATGCCGTTCTCCACCCCTGGTACGTGCCTGGCCCTGAATGCAATGTTCAGCTGCAGACACCGCAGCACGAATTGGCGCAGTAGCGCCAGCACTGCTGGGGACCGTGATCCGAAGTTGTTCACTGCCTCCACTACGCCCATATTGTCTGACCAGAACGTGACCGCTCTGTTTGCGAACTGGGATCCCCATACTGTAAGTGCACGGCAACCAGTAGTGGGAACAGCTCAAGGAAAGTCAAGTTTTTGACCAGGTGGGTCCCCCCCCTATTCTGCCGGCCATTCCTCTGCGCACCAAGCCCCCCTGAAATATGCGCCAAACCCCACGGACCCAGAAGCGTCGGTGACGAGCTGCAGCTCGGAGTTCCGAACCGACCGCCCCCTCCATAACGTTCTCCCGTTGTATTTACCCAAGAATTCGAGCCACACCGCTAAATCCCTCCGGATCTCCGCTGTGACTCAAATGAAGTGGGTGTGGTGTTTTACCCCTGCTGTGGCTGCCGACAACCGCCTGGAGAACACCCTCCCTACTGGCATGATCCGCGCTGCGAACACCAAGTGGCCCATCAGGGACTGGAAGTACCGCAGCGAGGTCTTTTTCAGTTGGATGAACTCTCTAATCAACCTTTGTAGCGTTACTAGCTTCTCGGGAGGCAACCTGTATTCCCTTTTGATGGAGTCTATTTCTATGCCCAGGAAACTCAGGGTAGTGGTGGGCGCTACGGTCTTCTCGGCCGCCAGCGGAACCCCGAATTCGCGGGCCGTGGCAGAGAACTGCCCCAGCCATCTGGCGCACAAACCGGACCCTTTGGGCCCCACAAACAAAAAATCATCAAGGTAATGTAAGACCCCTGCTGCCTGCACTCTTTCCCGGACCACCCATTCCAGAAATGTGCTGAACGTTTCAAAGTAGAAACAGTACAGCGCACATCCCATTGGTAGGCAGAGGTCGATGAAGTAGTTCCCTTCCAATCTGCATCCCAATAGATGGAAACTGTCTGGATGTACCGGCAAGAGCCTGAACGCCGACTTAATGTCTGCCTTCCCCATCAATGCTCCCTGTCCCATCTGCCCCACCAGCGCCGCCGCCTGGTCGAAAGAGGCGTAGCTCACAGAGCATAATTCCCTATCTATCGCGTCGTTGACCGACGACCCTTTCGGGTAGGATAGATGTTGAATCAGTCTGAACTCCCCTTCCTCTTTCTTGGGAACTAACCCCAATGGTGACACCCTCAGGTTGCTAAGGGGAGGCGACCCAAAAGGGCCTGCCATCTTGCCCAACTCAATCTCCTTTCTGATTTTTTCCCCTGCTACCGCCCCATTCAGCCTGACTGATTTTAAGTTCTTCTCGCCGGCCCCTTTATCCCCTAAACCCGCCTGCTTATCGAAAGGGATCCGGAAACCTACTCTGAACCCCTCCCGCAATAACCCGGCTGCCTCCTTATTGGGATATCTTTCCAGCCACGGCGCCATTGCCTCGGCCGAAATTGGTGTACGAGCTATCCTGGCCACCCTGCTGTCCTGCTCCCCTAAACCCCTTATTGTCTCTTTTGAAGCATTTGACCTTGGGATGCTGGCCCCCACACCCAGCACAGATATGTTGGAATCGACAATTGTCGAATCTGCACTTTGCGTCGTTAAAGCCCCAACACACCTGTTTATTGGAAGCCCGACCCCTCCCAGCTGCGCGAGCCTGAAAACCCCCGCGCCAGGAGCCCTTGGGGCTGTAAGTCCCGTGAAAGGATGACCCTTCTCCCCCTGCCATGTGCTCCAAATATAGATCGACGTCTTTGCAATTCCAGGTCACCACTCCCTTATTGGCCGCCATACTCCGTCTAAAATCCTCGTCGTAACCCCACCAGCGCATACCCCCATGCTTTTGAAACGCTCTCCTGATTGTGTCCTGGTACTTAAATAATGCAGAGCATAACTGCGGCTCCTTCTCGCCCGCTACGCCCTCCAATATCCCGAAAGCCTGTGACCAATTGGTGAAAGTGCGCGGGAACAACCGTTTTTCGACGTCCTCTTTCTTCGCCTCCCCTTTCTTGTCTGATTTAGCTACTGCCTCGTTACAACCCGGAAGTAGCGACAATATATCCACGTAATCTCCTGCCCAAATAGCTGCTTTTACCTCTGATGATAAATGTGACCCCAGTGATCGCGAAACTGCGGTGTACGAGTCTCCATACGCCGCGTCCGGCAACCGTTTAGCTGTTGCCCCAGTCCCAGTGGTTTCGGCCCAACTCCCCACATTGCCCGACAATATGTTTGTGGCGGAACCTGCTCCTACTACTCCAACCGCCGCCACCTGGCCCTTCCCTTGCTCTTGCGTGGGCCCTGCTGTGGTTACCGCCGCTTCCTGGCTGACTGGCGGTGCGGTGCTATCTACGCCACCCTTGGGGCCTTCGCTCCCTCCAGCCACCAGCACCGGGCCCTGAGTTGCTGCTACTGACGCTGCCCCGGCCCCACTGATGCTCCCTTGCGCTTCGCTTGCCTTGCCTAAGCCTGCTGCCAATAACGCCACCTGGACACCCTTTACTACTGCGTTTACCAATCTTGCCTCGGCATCGTTCGACCCCCCCACGTCCGACAATAGCGGCGCTGGAGAACTGGCGATGCCTGGCGAGGTACCGACTTCCTTGTTTTCATCTGCCTTTTTGGGCTTACCCTGCGACGCCCTTGCCCCCGGCGGCGATGTGAACCACCTGTCGGGACCCGCCCCTGGACGCGCTCTCTTCTTCCCTTCCTTTGACGATCTGACGGGATGGCTGGTACGCTTACGGGTCGAGGACAACGTACCAGCGCCGTGAGGCAAGGTCGATCGTGTCCCGACAGCCCTTGCTTTTCCTGAAAAAGAAGAAGAGATTGCCCCCCCGAAGGTTTGTCAATTATTATTATTATTAGTAACCTCGCCTCCCTCCCCTAATTCCTTGAGACAACCCCAGCTCTGGCGGGTAACTAAATGGAGCCTGCCCCCCGTTGGTTGGTGCCGCCCACCACCCCGGCTCGCCTGCTGTTCAGACTGCAGCCAGACCATTTTTTTTTTTATACGTGTGGCCGCCCACACCCAAGCAGTCCCTGCCAACAGGCTGCATCCCCCTTTTTCCGCAGGCTCCCCCCCCCCCCCGCCAGGCTGGCTTCCGTTATGGACGCTGACGTACCCTTCTGTAACGTTGCTGCGTGTCGTGCTCCACCGGTAGCACCTCCTTCGTCGCTTGAGGACGGCCATGCCTCGGCACACGTGGCCTCGGGGCCGCCTTGCGTGCTCTCACGCCCACTAGCCCCTGCTTCCCGTACCAGTGCTTCCAGCTGCCGTTGAAACCATCCCTTCTCGTGTTTATGTGCCTCCGCGAGAAGCTGCATGGTACTCGTCTCTAGCTCCATCCTTGCTACTTTTGTATGTGTGTTATTAGTGTAGTGTATCACCTGGCCCTAATGCACTACCTTGTTAAATGCTCTCTGTTTCTGGCCCTAATGCTACCTCTCGCCCCCAATCTGTCCGATATACCCGGAGGCCTCTGACTTGTTGCCCGACCGCTTCCACAACTGCAATAAGATAAAATGCAAGTTAATGAATGGCTTTTTTTATTTATTTTTTTTGCATGCCTTCCTTTGCATGCCCATCCGCACCAGTGACTGTTAGCGGTCACGCCCGACTGTGCCCTTCAACCCCCGGTATCCCACCATGTCTTAACATGTGCCACGCCACCTACCACATCTGCCATGATGCGTCCTTGGTGTGCCTCGCCTACGCCCCCACCCCCTTCCATTACCGCAGCCCCACGTTTTTTTTGTTTTTGTTTTTTTTTGTTTTTTTTTTGGGACGGGAGAATTGCGTGGTCTGTGGGCACCTCTTACCCATCCTTAACGCATATCTAACTATGAACCCTTGACCGCGCATGACTGTTTGGGCGTGGCGAATAAGTAACCGCATCTACGCACCTTATCAGCACCTGCCACGTTACTATGCATCACCTGCCTCTGCAGCCCCCCACCATCTAAACCAGTTATAATGCTTACAAACGCCTACGCCCCTTGTCCCCGTATTGTAGCATTAAAGGACCATGAATTACCGCATGGGGAACTGTTTAATATTGACCCCTTGATGACATGATTGTGGACTGTTTTACATTGCTTGTACCATATATAATAGTGTGTCTAATATCTCTCTGGACGTATAACAGTGACATACTATAGATAACACCTGGTGGCTTTTAATAACCAACTGGATTAGCACCTTCTGACTCCCCATGCTTGCCACCTCCTCTGGCCCGTGAATTTTGCTGACCCATATATGACACATATTTACTCCTAACACATGTTGAACTAACCACTTGCATACCATATACCTGAGTAATAACAATGCATAATGCCTCTGAACCCCATCTTCCAATAATTTTACTGGAAACCCCTCAAACCCCCCACGCACAAGCGCTGAAAGGAGGCGGGAGGGGGCCTGCACGCGCCCACGCCCCCCCCCCCTCACGACCAAAGGCATGCAAACTTCTGTCCCCAAACACAAACAATCTTTATTGATCACCCAACACTGCACAAATCATTGACGGAGGATGGAGGAGGGGAGGAGGGGGGGAAGGAGAGAGGGAGGGGAAGGAGGGAGGGTGGGAGGAGGGGCCGAAACCGAAACAAAGCATCTGACCCCAAACAATCTTTATTACTGGTCATTAAATGAGAGGGGGGGGGAGCTGCCGCGTGCTCGCCCCCTCTCCTCCCCCCAAGGTATCAGCCTTTCCCCCAACGTCGCGCTGTACATTTCTTGTGCCCCTCGCTGGGCCCGTTGGACCACCATGTTTCCCCCGCCCCCCCCCCCTCTTGCGGGAGGGGGGGGACCGCGCAACTAAAGGTTGATTGCTGCCCCGAGGGACAGCTGCCCGAACTCTCGCGGGAACACCACGTGAGCCCCCCAGGGAGGAGGATGCCCCCTCCCCAGTGCCTTCGCAGCCATTTTACGCAGCGTGGCCCTCGTTAGGCCAGCGCATGCTACTGGCCGACTACGCCTAAATGGTGATTGCTGCCCATGGGGACAGCTGCCCGAACACTCGCGGGAGCGCCGCGTGGGCCCAGAGGAAGAGGATGCCTCGCCCCCTCCCCCCTCGCCGCCATTTTACACAACACGGCCCTCGTGGAGCCATCGCATGCTACCAGGGGGGAGTCCCAGGGACCAAGGTGGCCTGTGGCATCGCCCAACCCATGCAATGAAAAAGGAGGGAGCCCTCCTCCGCCCCCCGCCGAGGCACCGCATGTACCCGCAAACCCTCCAACTCACCAGGGCCCCATGTGCCGCACACCCCCCGACGCTGCGCCCGCTCCGGGATCCCTCCCTAGCCCCCGTTGCGGCCTACTATTTCCCCTAAGGTGGAGCCGCGCGGGGAACTGGGATCCCCCCTCGCCCTGTGCCACGGGCGCCATGCACGCTGCGCCCGATCCGGGATCCCTCCCTAGCCCCCGTTGTGGCCTACTACTTCCACCTAAGGTGGAGCCGCGCGGGGAAGCTGGGATCCCCCTTCGCCCTGCGCTACGGGCGCCATGCACCTCCCCCGCATGGATCGCTCCGTGCGCTACGGAGTCCCTCTCCTCCCTGCCTCCCCCCTCATTGCCGATTCCAAACGCGCCTATGCAGGAGGGGGGGAGTGGGAATTGCGGCCTGGCCTTGCCTTGTCTTACCTTACAAGCAGGAGAGGAGAGCGATGTCTGATTATGTTGCGAGCCAGGAGCAAGTGACCGAAGCTCGCTCCTGGCCGCAGGTACACCCCCCCTCCTGGCCGCCCCTCCCCATGGCCACTCCTGTGGCCCACCTGGATCGTGGAGGCCGCGCCCCCGAGTCACTGGCTGTGCCGCCCAAATGGGCTGGCCCGCTTTATTATTAGCGATACAGTATGTGGATAATAGTAATTTTGCCCATTACTGTACTGTATGTGTTAGGGGACGGGGGGGGGGTTGAGAGTGAGGGGGGTGTATAAATATATAGTATATAAAATAAGGTATTGTTTATTTTTGGGGGGCATACCATTGGTGCCGCAGGCCTACGGGGATCCCCGGACTCCCGCTGGGATCACCAGGGGACTCCTACGGGGATCAGCCGGGAACACCCGCCGGCCTGTTGTGTGGATGGTGTGCTTGAAAAAAGTAAACAAAGAATTTCTCTTTTTGTGCCTGCTTTAGCTGGCACGTTTTCCAGCGTGCTTTTAAAGCATGATTGATTTAGCGCTGTTTAGAGAATCTCGCGGACTGGCAAAAATCGGCACGTTTTCCTTTTTTTGCCTCAATGGGCGGGTTTTTCTCGCAGGCCAGAAAAAAATGCCAATAAAGAGCTGTTATCACTGCTTAGTTAATCGCACAGCAGGCTGTATCGGCCTTAAAAGCCACTTTGTGCTCTTTAAACGACTTATCACTGCATAGCCCCCTCTATCTTTTCATCTTCATCAGATATGGATTCTTCTGGTTTTGATTCTTCACTCATACCTTTGTTATCTGTTGGTAGGGGAAGGTTTAGCTATTGCTTGCTAAGCCGGTTTACACTTTGCAATATCGTTTTGCATTTGATCGGTGTCCCCAGCTCTCACTATACCCTTGTCTTCATGGGCATTAGTCTCTGTGGGATACAAATGCTTGGGCAAGGCCAATACCTTTTCTTGTAGTGGAGACACCAGTACTTTACAGGTCGGCAGAGCCTCACTCTGTTTAACTTCTACCACCATCTTTTCCATGGATTCCTGTGACCCAAGTGCCTGTTGTATGTTTGTGACCTTTTTCTCCAACTTCAACTTTTCAAACTCAAACGTTTCTAAATGTGAATCGTAAATTGTTAGCAGACTCTTTCTCTCCCTGTAGTCCTGTAATCTTATGTTTCAGTCTTTTGAGCCCTGTGTTATTTTCTGTTATCAAAGCACTGGTGATGGTGATGGATTTCTATAGAGAGACATTTTCTTCCTCAAATTCTTTCTTTATTAAGGGTTCTCTCTTTTCCATCTCTAGAAACTGACTATTGAGTACTGAGCTTTCCTCTTGGCTCTTTCCATTGTCCTGTGTAAGTTTGAGGTTCTCAATCTGCAGAGCTGCGAGTTGTTGGCATGTGGATTTAGCTGCCAGTTTTAGCTCTTCCACTTCCCTTTTGAAGTTTTTCATTTTCACAAATTCTGATTCCAATGCACGGTGTAAACCAAATATCTGTTCTTTTTAGACTGAACGGATGTGCTGATTTTCCTCCTCGAGTTTCCCAAATTCTCCTTTTAGGTTTTGCTGCAAGTTCAGTTCATCAGCCTCTGTTTCTTGAGTACATCCTGTAATTCTATCCCCATCTTTTCCATGGTCTCCTTCAGTAACAAAGTGTCTCTTTTAGTTTTGTAATCTCTTTATCTTGTCCTCAAGTGACTTCAGAGCTTGTTCAATTTTATTATTGAAAATATCAGCTTGATCCTTCAATTTTTCTGTTAGAGCCTCCATCGCTTTCCTGTTCTTGCTCTGAGTTTGCATCAATGTTTCCTTTTTCATATTTTCCAGCTCTGCCAATTTTGTTGCAAGGATCGCAGCAGCTTCAGTTTTCCATGCCTCCTTCTCCTGGGTGTACTGATTTTGGGGATGGAGTAGCCTCTCTGCTTCTCCAGCTCCCGCTCAAGTTTCTGGCCCACCTCATGCTTCCTCTTCTACAGAGTTACATGGCCTCCAGGTTTCTACTCCAGCAATGCCCTGGTTATGCTCAGTGTGGCCTTCAACTCCTCATGCTGCTCTGCAGGGACAAACTGGGTACTCAGACGCTCCTGAAGCACTTGCTGCTTCTCCTCAGCATCTGCCTGTTTCTCCTTGACTGTGACAGTGAGGGGGTAACCAGGCTCTCAATAAAGGCATTAAGCCAGTCTGCTTAACTCTGGGGTTTTAGAGTGTCAGCTCTTGAACCTGTTTATTGTATGTGCTATGTATGTAATTATGCGACAATAAATAATTTTCTGTGTTTTACCTTTCCAGGAGTGCCAGAAAGAAGGGATTGCTGGGCTATGAGTTTCAAGAGGGGGGGGGAGGGTGTTTACAAAGAAAATCTTGTCAGAATGTGTCTAGGTAGTCGGGTTCCAGAGTTGCTGGATACCCCAAAAATGTACCCGGGAATCAGGTCGGAATCTTGGATACATTGAGACACATTGCTCCGGCAAAATCTCCCCTTGAAAATGCTTGTGCGACTCACAGCTAGGATTCCCTGCTTCAGCACAGACCAGAAAGGTAAATGGGGCATAGGGATATGTAGTATACCTGAAATGGTAAGGAGGTCCCTATTATAAGGGGGATGCCAAGTTAATATCCTGATCACCCAGAACCTGGTATAGGGGTTCTGGGGGTACCCAATCAAAGATAAGGTTGCAAGGGTTTTAAAAGTCTAAATCAGGTTTTCAGTGTATGGGGGATAAGACTAGTGAAAATGAACCTGCACACTTTTTCATTCTATTCCCCAGAACCAAAAGACCTAGGGAAAGTATATGTGAAAGTATATTTTATTAAAGTGTATAAAAGTACATATGCTTGTGCACAGTATATGAGCTGGGGACTTCCAGAAACACGGATTTGAGAGACCATGTGTCTACCAAGCTTGGTCTTGCTCAGGTCCTGGACATGAAAGCCTCAGAGGTTGCCAAGGTGTTAAAGCCATTTGGGCAGCGGAATTAGCCTCAAGAACTCACATCCTGGGATGAATGGAAGTCATTGGACTAACATTTGCCCCAAGTTAGACTGCAAGGAGTCTAACTCAATGGGTGGCTTCTGACAAGTGGCAGAGGTGCCAGGTTGGTGCATGTCCTTGTCAGAAAAATCCGAGCTTGCCCGACTTAGATAGATTGGCTGCATTCTCATAGGCTGGAAGGATTTTTCCCACGCTCAGATTGGCTGTAGTATTTCATGAATGAACTCTGAAATACTATAAGAATCCCTCAGCCAATCCGTTCGCGAGATTCTAAGCGTGAGAACCTCAGCGGTAGATTTGAAATTACCAAAATATGCTCTTGGAGAATTAGTCGGCTTCAGAAATTTCAAGGAGAAATATTTTCTGTCCCACTTTGTGGGGCCAAGTTTTGAGAATAGAACGTAGCGATCGCGGCTGGGATTGCAAGCCGAAAACAGTTCCAGGACGTTTGGTACTACATATGCATCAGCCTAGTTAATGTGTTTAATAATGGGCCAAATAATCTATTATATATATCTGGATAATAGTTTGTGTATTTGGCCCATTAATGTAATGTATGTGTGTTTGGTGGTGCGGGGGGGGGTTGATTTATTTAAATGTTCTGTACTGTGTAGGCCATGTTTTAGTTTTTTTACACACAGGCTTGGCACCTGTGCCTTAACCCCTTCATTGCCTTAGCGGGCATTGCATTGCTGCTAAGGTAATGAAGCTGCTTACATTTTTAATTTTTATTTATTGTGTGCGTGAGCAGGGGGTCTCCTGAAATGAGCAAAGTTTATTTCAGCCTCAGGGACCCCCTGCTTCCTGAGATACAGGCTCCGTTATGAGGTGCCCTTATCCATCTAGTCCCGCGGTCACGTGACCCACAATTTTAACATGGCGGGGATACCGGCGCCCCATATCTGGGCCTGTAACTCGGAAAGTAGGGGGTCCCTGGACCTGAAATCAACTTTGTTAAGCTCAGGAGACCCCCTGCCCACGCACAAAATGAATAAAAATAAAATGTAAGCAGCTTCATTACCTTAGCAGCTACCCGCTAAGGTAATGATTTTTTATTTGGAGGGGGGGTGTATGATTCTATTGTGGGGGAGCAGGGGGTCTTCCGAGCTAAACAAAGTTGATTTCAGCCTTGGGGACCCCCTACTTCCCGAGATACAGGCCCTGTTATGGGGTGCCGGTATCCCTCTGCATTGTTTAGATTCGTTCCCACAGGATTTCAACATGGCGGGTGTACCGGCACCCCATAACGGGGCCTGTAACTTGGGAAGTAGGGGGTCCCTGGACCTGAAATCAATGTGGTTCAGCTCCGGAGACTCCCTGCTACAAAACTGTAATTTTACAATTTCAATAAAAATCCCGCAATCGCCTGTGAGAGGCGCGCAGTTAAAGTGACTGATTCAGACTCTCTTTCTGCGCGTCTATTACACAAAGGCAGATGCTGGTAGCATTCACACAGCAGGGGTCCCTGCTTTGGGCATCTAATGTGCCGCGGTCATTTCTTTAAACACAGCTAATTTTGTCCTTATTGTGATCACGGTTTCCCACATAAATTACCGCGTGAAGTGTTCAAATAACGGCCGCCCCATCAGTACACACGTTTTACAAAGCTAAAGAAACCACATGTTCTTTCTGTCACTTAGTTTAGTGCCACCAGGCAAAGAATGGACAGAAGGTCAGGAAGGTACTGGTCATGGGACCAAGCCAGAATTGTCACCCGGTGTGAGAGTTATGGCCTGCCTACTGATGGTCTTTCGAAAACGTTGTTTGAGGAGGATCTTGAGAGTCATAAAGCTGGTATTGCTTCACCTGAGGGGGAAACACCCTCACCTGCAGTTATAGTGTTCACTAGTCCAGCCGGGGTGCAGGAGGTCATTCCAGCCCCTGTGGTCATGGAAGGATAAGGGGAGGGAGGTGGCAGACACAACATGGACATTGTTGGGGGCCAGTTATAGGGAGTGCAACAGTGGTAGCCCCAGTGGCTAGCGGTCTCTCAATGCCCGGAATCACTGCACTTCTTGCTTCTTGGGGGGGCGGGGGGTTACCCTTGTGGAAAAGACCTAGCTGCTTGCTGCTGAACAAGGGACACCAGCCCCACGTTCCCAACCTGATAACAGGGACCAGTCCACCCCCCGAGTGGTCCACCACAGCTTCAGCAAATTCGTTGATGGCACGGATACACTTGATGGGTACCTGAAGATCTTTAGACTCGGTGTCATCGGTTCCGGGTGCCAGAACGGGACTGGATTTTGCGGTTGACGCTGTTATTGTCAGGGGCTGCCCTCGAGACTCTCCATGCTATTCCTGCCATGGACGGCAATGACTATCACCATGTTAAAGCCATTTTATTGACTTCATTATGTCCTCACCCCAGAAGCTTGCAGAGGTAGGTTTAGATAGGAGGAAAGTGCCACTGGGAATCCTAAATGCGATTTGCGTCCCGCATGGCATTGCATGGGACACAGTGGTTGGTTTTAAAGATGATCAGCGTACCTCGTTGAAAGGGAATACAAGAGAAGAGAAAGAAAAACACAATAGTGGAGCAAGTGGTCATTATGCAGTCTGCACTGATAAGTGGTGTGATATGCACTTACATTTCAGTGTCTGCAATCAGGCACATAAAGGTTTCTTTGTAATATTCACCTCTGAAATTATGGGGAATGATTCAGAAGCCTTCATATATAAAAGCTCAGTGTATGTGCAAAATCAGGATAACATTTACACAAGACAGTGTAAAAACAATAAGGACAGACCAGTTCGTAGTATTCAACAAAACTATCCGATCTCCGCGACATCCACCGCCAATCCAGCCGGCGTTGTACGTCACTTCCGGTTTCCTGGTGCTCCAACGAAACTGGTCCATCCCTATGCTGCACTACAACTGCCCCCCCCCCCTTCCCTCCTTGTCTGCATTGAGGCGTGTGGCATTCTGGATCTTCACCTTGAGGACCAGAGTGCCTCATGGGATGAACATCGATTGGGATCTTGCCCACTTTCTATGATATCTGTTATTGTTATTATTGTCCATATCATCATATGATGACATTGCTCATACACCCTATATTTCATTTATAATGTACATGTGTATTCATCATTTGTCTCATTTTTCTCTTGAACATGTGCTCATTTCTGCTTGTCCTAGTTTGCTCTTTGTTAATATGGAAGAAATCATTTTGAATTTTCATTGTGATTTAAGATTAATTCCTGGAATCATATTATGTGATTGAGGACACCCACTGCCTGGATTTATGATCTGTATCATGAATATGGTTTAGGTCACCTTACGAGTGGATGCCCCCTGCTTTTAATTCTAACTCCTATGTCACTTTCCCTGTGCAGTATCTTTATTGGGAAGACATATATGTTGTTAATAGATCGGGACGACGATCATATTGTATGATTTATTTGGGTCCTCCTAACTGTATACATATACATATATGCCATCCCTGTGACTGTAGGAAAGAGGGTTAAAAATACCTTAAGTGGATACATTTATTGCACGGCCCTGAGGAAGGTCTCCCTGTGAGACCGAAACGTTGGCTTTCGTGTATCTGTTTACTTTAATACAGATTATTTTGGATTACTCCTTGCTGGTTGCTGTCTCTTTTCTGGTCTTTGGGCTGGTTCATATGTTTTGTGGATTCCTATGGGACTAGCAACTGCCTTTTTCCTTACATCAGAGTGCTGACTGCTTGTTTTATGTTATATTTATTTATATATATATATATATATATATATATATTATATATATTATATATATATATATATATATATCTATCATATATATTATTCTATCTCTAATCTATATCATAATATGCTCTATCATATCTCTATCTCTCTTATATCTATATCTCTATCTCTACTCTATATATCTATATATATGTTGGGAATAACAAGCATTGCAATGTTTATTGTTTAATTTGTTTATATTTACTACATCTAATTATTGCTTGTTTTATATTATCATTAGATAATGGTTATTTATCAGGTTTTTCTATTTTTTTCCCTCTAATATATATTGTTTAATATACTTATTTTACATTGTTTTTAGCAATTTCTATTATATATTATTGTTTTTGTTATTGTTTGTTTTTTAGGTTTGATTAAAGTTAGGTTTGTTCAATATTATACACCAAGGAACCAGCAAACAAGATTATATCCGCAACCAGGTATATGTTTGGCAAAAGACCATCACTTTCAAAAAGTTTAATGCTTCTACTCCACCGAAAACAACATCTCATAAACAACAACAAAAGTCTATATTGAAGAAAAATATCTCTTTCCATTCAGCAAGTGGGGAATCTGATCTCTCTGATTATGAACTACTCTCCCAAGCGACAACATCCAATCATGAGGAGGGTGGAGAACGTGATCATCAGAATGTGAGCAGAGGTGGCCCCAGGAGTTCTGGACATTATCATTTGGAATCTAATAAAGGTAGAGAACATGAAAGCAAAACATTCTTTGGGTCCTCAAAAAAACGGGGAAAATCCAGCAGACAAGACGAAGCAGGAAAAAATATCCCAAAATAAATTCACTATAAAGAGGAAAAAAACTTTTAATAGAGGACACCGGTGTAATCAATTTATCGGGAATACCTCTATATCAGGCAGAAATTTCGGTAATCAATAAGGGACTTAAATTTGCTCCGGATTCCAAATTCCAGCTTTTTGATAAAACATTAGATTTGTACAAATATGTATGCAAACTTACCCTTTAACTTTTTTTTTTTAACTTGTATTTTTTATGTTTTTTCCAAACTGAAAAAAAGAGAAACAAAAGAGAGGGGGGAGGGGTGGGGAGCGGGTACAGAAAGTAAGAAGGTGTGGGGGGAGGGGGTTGTAGGTATCATCTGTCTATGCTCCTCGCAAAGCGTGGATACAATTACACTTGAAACATCTGTATACATGAAAAGGAAACCTATGTGTGTAAGCACTCAATCACAACTGAATGAATAGTGATAATGTTAAATAATTTATTGGCAACAATGAATTAAAAAATGGGGTTTAAAATAAAGAATATATCAAACAGCACGTGACTGTGATCATTTGTAACATAACTGTAAGTATTAAGTAGTATGAACATATGGGGATCCTTGATAGATATTCAGGATCTTGTGCTATAAATATAGCCTCCTACAGATATGGAGGTAGGGTGCTTGATACAACCACCATACATAATGTTCACTCAAGTTTAGATACAGATAATGTCTCATCCAGTGTGATTTGTGTTCTAAGAGCGATAATTGTAAATGCTCTGAGTATATGGTGACTAATAGTGTATTATATTAATACATTAGACAAACAATGCAGAGATATGTGTGTGACTACCTGTTACGTAGATAGTGAGTGGCTGGGTGGTAACCCCATTCTTCACACACTGAGTACTGCTTTTCCGTAAGGGTATTACTAGTGGAGGCACTTGTAACTAAAAGCCCCTTGAGCCGTAAGTCAAGGACAGCATGTATATTATTTATTTATAAAATATTTTACCAGGAAGTAATACTTGAGATTACCTCCTTTTCAAGTATGTCCTGGGCACAGAGTAAAACAAAATAATACATGGTTACAATACAGTTACTAAATGAACAAGGTATACATATATGCAAGACATTGCGTGCACAGTTAAGAAAATATATTTATGAGCGTATGAAACAGTACAGACCAGATTAAAGTGTGACAGAGCCCAGATTTAAAGAACTTAAGCTGGTGGTAGATATGAAGGTCTCTGGTAGGTTTGTTCCAGTTTTGGGGTGCACGAAGGAGGAAGGAGGAACGTCCGGATACTTTGTTGAGTCTTGGGACCATGAATAGTCTTTTGGAGTCTGATCTCAGGTGATAGGTGCTGCATGTGGTCGGGTGAGGAGCTTGTTTCAGGTAGCTGGGTAGCTTGCCCAGAAAGTATTTGAGGGTGAGACAGGAAAGGTGAACTTTGCGCCTAGACTCTAGTGATGACCAATCTAGTTCTTTGAGCATTTCGCAGTGATGTGTGTTGTAGTTGCATTGGAGAACAAAACGACAAATTGAATTGTAGAGGGTGCAATTTTGCTAGGGTGGGTTTGAGGAGCCGAGCCATATATTAGGTTTGATAAAATGATTAATGCGAACACCCTCAATAGGATACCTAGGCATTAGTATAAACCTAGGTTGCATAGACAAATTATAGTGCTTGGCTACTGGGCTTAGGAAAGATACTTGTGCATCCTTAGTGAAAACATAAGCGTTGGATTGAACCCTCAGCATAAGGTAAGTATTGCAGTGGTAATAGTATATACCATTAACCCCACAAGATCTCCTAGTCAAGGGAATGTTGGTAGGAAATGGCAGTAAAAACACCTATATGCAGCTAAGCTGTGCTGAAGGCATACAGCTGATCATATACCTTCAACTGCGGTAAGTATATTCAAAAAGGTAAGTATGGTATAAACCCTTACCACACATACCCTCCCAAATTGGGAAGTGTTGGTAGGTAAATGCAAAGGCACACTAAAAGACTGCTGATCCGAGATATTCTCACGAGCGGAGCACCAGAAAGGAGATAGGACCCCTTTGAAACCTGTCGCCGGAATGTAAATGATAGACAGTTATTGTCCAATTAATCTCCTCAGATGGGTATGCATTCAATGCAGGCTGAGTTCACTCGGGTCACTTTGGAGGATCAGTTAGACAATCGGTAGTAATGCTAATGCTTCCTGCAAACCGGCATGGAACAGCTGATCAAGGCAGATCCCCAGCAGGGGAAAGTGCCGTGCATTAAGGTCAGTGTAGACCAGTAGCCCACACGGACCCCCTAATCAACAGGTATATGATCAGATAGGTTTAACAATAGAACAGAACATACTAACACATGTCTGATAATGCATGTCCCCATATCAGACGCTGATCATTGAATATCAGCGCTGATATGTTCGAGACATGCCTAGCTAGGATGGTGAAAATACACGGCCCCTGAAAACGGAGAGATCCTACGATGTAAATCTGACACTTAGAATCAAAGTGTTAACCGCACGCAGGACGCTGGAGAGTATCGCAGCTTGAAGCAGTGTCAATGAATGCTGCACACGAAATGAGAGCTTCCCGCGTGTGTAGTGGGTAAGTGGCTGACGCGCGGGTTTCACCTGTGAACACTTCTTCAGGGCCCGTAGGGTAGGTCCCTGTGTGTGGATATGGTTTATTATTCACTGTGGGTATGGCTGTAAGAACAGTACCCCTGAGTTGCTGGATCAGAACAGAGGTGAATCCCACTGCAAAGTGCACTAAGGTGGCCTGGTACTGTTAACAAACTCAGAAAGCCAGACCCAAATGCTCCTTATGTGCCAACTGCTGTATTGTCAACAGTTAAGGCATAAAGGGCTCTATCTATGGTAGAAAATCTTAATGTGTTGGTGAGCAATTTACGTATGAATGCTCACAGAGTTGGGGTTAAATTATGTGGAATTTGATATCATTGGTGTCAGTGATGGTAGTCACTGTAGTGATAGAGTTGATATAGCTTATTAAAGGCTTACCTGTTGGATGAAGATATCAGCCATGATTAATAAATGACTTGCACACTAAAGGTCTTTGTGAATTATTGTTTGTGATAGGCAGAGTTAAAGGCTGAACCAAATGCTGTACAGACGAAATTGTGTGATAAGGGGTTTGTGACGAAAAGAGGATTTGGCCCGATAAGAGGGTTACACCCCATTTGGCCACCCTCCTACTCTCACCTGGAAGCAAGAGGTAACTGGACTGGGGTCCAGTAATGGTTTTGGCCTTTCTTCAGCCATCCAACTGTTTATTCCCCCTGATAAATGTATTGTTTTCTGTGACAGTGTCTGCACCACACACACACTGGGGCTTAAGGGGTTAATGAGCTACAGTTTAGGAAAATACAAATGTGGTGTGTCTTTCTGGACAATTCCTCCGACTGAGAAGAAACTGCAGCAATGACAAAGATTATGAAGAAAAAGCCATTGATATGAAAAACCGTTTCACTAAAAAGGGGTATAGCCAAAAAATCATAAAAAAGGCTTACAAGTGGGCAAAACACAAAGCCAGATCAGAATTGGTCAAAAATAAACTCATGAAACCAGAACAGAGAATAGTAAGATTCATAGGCACCTTCAATAAACAATGGAAGGTGGCAAAGGAAGTCTTACACAAACATTGGCACATACTAAGGGCTGATGAAGATCTATGTGATTCTATACCCCCATATCCGGCCATGGTCAGCAGACGGGCCAAGAATTTGAAAGACCATTTGGTCCATAGCCACTACACTGTGGAAAAACCTAGGGCCACCTGGCTACCACCCCGTGTCAATGGCTCTTTCACTGCCAAAGATGCAAAGCTTGTCAGTATGTAACTGTATCCAAAACCTTCAGTAATCACAATAACTCAAAACATTTTGACATACGCAAGTTTATAAACTGCAATACCACAGGAGTTATATATATATGGGGATTTGCAAGTGTGGGAAGAAGTATGTTGGCAAAACACGTCATATATTCAAAACGCGAATTTTGGAACATATAGGATGAATTCGCAACAAACTGGATACCCCTGTTGTGAATCATGTAAACAGATGCCAACAGGGGGATCTGAAGGCAATATCTTTTGTGGGAATAGATCAATTCTCCCCGGGAATCAGACGGGGGGATTGGAATACAGAATTACTTAAGATTGAGTCAAGAAGAATATATACACTGGGAACATTGAGCCCATTTGGACTGAATGAGGGGTTTGTTTTCAGCCCTTTCATCTGACTCTTTCTTCGTTCCCCAAACAGTAATTTGCATTTAAACCCTGTGACGGGAGCTTTGTGACAGGCTATTAATAATACAACACCCAAAGATATAACTGGGTTGAACCGGACGAGACTTAGATATGATAAAATATAATTTATTCCTTGATAAAGGTGAACACACGAGATATACAAATAACAGACAAAATATGGATACTTACTTAAAGGTTAGGACAAGAAAAGCCATCAGGATACAGGATGGGCCATTTCTTCCATAATTCAGTTTCAGATGTTGACATCACAGCAATACATGAAGATCATGCATGAAGACACATGAAGACACATGAAGACACATGTAGACACATGAAGACAATAGCCATAGGCTGAGCCTGGTTCTTATATAATTATTTCCCATTGAACACAACCTAAACCCAGCCCCTCTCATAAATCAGTGGTGAGGTTGACAGTTTTCCTCAGAGTAAAACTCCTCCCACCCAAGGACGTTTAAAAACTGCTTTTCCTATCTAAATAACTTCATAACTTCAGTTCAGTCCTACTTACTGAAACGCGAGACATATTAATACATTCCGGCACGCATGACGCTCCCAATGAGACTAAATATTACCGTGTAATACTAAAATTAAGAGATATATTAATATATGTCGCTTAGGACCTGCTACACATCATGTGTTTGTAATCGTTATGTGCAAATCAGTCCCACGAATACACATATGTAGCTTTTAGCACGTTCAGCCGAGGACATCTCATAATATTCTTATATTTAATAAGGTCACTCATTCTGATATCTCCTTGCGTAACCGAACCCCTGGCCCCCATCAAGAAATCCTTTGGAGCAGGTACTCCTGTAGTGAACACCATTGCGTCACCAGCTGGTGGCTAGAATTAACCCCTGCCTGTGGTGCCTAATGCTGCTACCAGCCAATATGTCGTTAACAATACACCAACCCCCTCTGTACCTTTTCACACCCATCTTCAATCAAACCTTTTGAAGCCCAGATATTTCTGAAAAGACACACCACATTTGTATTTTCCTAAACTGTAGCTCATTAACGTGTGTGTGGTGCAGACACTGTCACAGAAAAAATACATACAGGGAATAAACAGTTGGATGGCTGAAGCAAGGCAAAACACCATTTACTGGACCTCCAGTCAACTACTCTTGCTTCCAGGTGAGAGTAGAGGGTGGCCAAATGGGGTGTAACCCCTCTAATCCCAGGCCAAATCCTCTCTATTGTCACACATCCCCTGCTCAATGGGTGCCTGGTGCCCCAGCTGCCTCCCCTGGCACTGGGACACCACTGGCACCCTTGAAGCACTCAATACGTCCTGAGGGATTGGCCTGGCAAAATTGTCCTTCGGCATTGTCCAGTTCATTGTCCTGGCCACAGTGGATAGTGAAGTCCAGATCCTGCGGAGCAGGGCTCCACCGTGGCTGCCGGGCATTCACCTTTGCCTCCCTCTGCCCCCCACCCAGTGCCTGGTGAACCAAGTCCATGGTAAAGGGGCCCCTTTGCAGACCAGGCTGCACACTGCCCAGAGACTGGCATGTCTCTGCACCAGTAAGAGACCAGCTATCATGCACAGACCATCGCTTTCCTGTCAACCAAGTCTGGGAAAGAGCTTTGTCACTATCCTGTAGGGACCCTACCTGACCTGGCCCTGTGCCCACCTGTAGCTGCTCTGCTATACCCTTGACTCTCCTCCCTGGCTACCTATCTACCCACAGCCCCTCCTCTGGGAACCCAGGGGAATCTGTCAGGGGGGTCACTGCTGGCCAGTCAGAACAAGGGAACTCCTGCCTACCTAGCCCATCCCTAGCTTTTGCCAGCTGCCTGACACCCCACTGACCTCCTATCTCCCCCTGCTCCCCAGTGTCTCCCGGCCTAGCCTACCCTAGGCCCAGCACCTCAGCCTGTTGCTTACCTCCCTGCAGCCCACCTGCACTCCTCTCCCCCCTGGGCAATCCTAACCCAGACACTGGAGCTACCTGAGTGCACCTACCTCCCTGACCTTGTCGCCCCCTTACCAGGGATAAGCTCAGGGGCACCTCTCCAGATGCAACTGCCTTAGCTCTTGGCTGGAAGGTATCCTTGGGGTGGCACAAGCTTGCCGCTGCCCATGATACCCCCAGCCCATAGCTAGGCTGCAACAGGGGGTTGCTGATCTGAGAAACCCCCTGATGCCATACCTGCTGCTTTCCCTCCCCGGCTACCACTAGCCCTTCTTCTCTCACTGAGCCCTGCTGCTGGCTACCTACCTGCAGCCTCCCCTCTCTCCGCTTCTCCCTAGCTAATCCTAACCTGGATCCTAGGGAAACCTGAGTGAGGCCACCTCCCTTACACTGCCTCCCCATTACCGGGGATGAGCTCAGGGTTGCTAGTGCAGATGCACCCACGTTAGCTCCTGGCTGGCAGGTAATCTGGGGGTGGTCTAACTTTGCCACAACCCCTGATTCCTCCAGCCCATAGCAAGGCTGCAACAGTGGGGCTCTTAATTGAGAGCCCCTTGCTGCTCCGCCAGGGTAATGGGGAAGCCTGGCTGCCCTACAAGCTGTGGTACCCCTATCTCCTGCCACCCCCCGGTCACCCCTATAGTGAAACAACGTGGTACAGTCATAGGGAAAAAAAAGTCAGGGTCAGTCTGCGACTTGGTCTGGCTTACCTCGCTGGTCCCCGCAGAGACCACCGCCTTCGTTGGTCCCGATTGCAGGGGGACTGGAGTGGCCGCCGCCACCATCTGGGCCGTGCAGCAATGGGCCACTGCCGTGACAGCGCCCGGGTTGGGTAGAGGTACAACGGTGCAGGACAAGGGTCCCAGGTCTTTGTGGAGGAACACAGCTGCCGCCAAACCAGGTAAAATAACCCCCTCCCGCAAACCCTGTCCCCCCCCCCCACTCAGAAAGGGCTCCGGCACTTTGCCGGAATCACAGCTCTTCCGCTGCCGTCGCCGCCATGGGCGAGCTCCGGGTAGCTGATATAGCAGTACCCGGCTTTGATGCAGGGTCACCGGCGTGGATTGTGGGGCTCCGGTCTTCGCTGGGAATCGCCGACTCCGCCAAACTATGTGAAACACCCACCTCCGCACACCCCAACCCTCCCCCCAAATAAAATTGCCGCCGGCAGGATGCCGGAGTGGAAGCTTCTTCTCCGCTGCCGCCGGCGGTTCTCCGCCGGGATCATGTGGATGGCCGCTGCTCTCCGCCGCTGTTGCCGATGCAGCCCGTCCATGTCCTCCAGGAGACGTCCCGAGGAAGGTTGTCTCCCCGGCTGGGCGGGAGCCATCAGAGGATGCCGCTAACTGGGTCATCTTTACCGCAGCTCGTGAGCGCTGGCCCTGAGGGGCTTCTTCGCCCGACCACACACGGTCCGGGCACCGGCATTATTGTGGCCCATTTGTTGGCAGGGCCGCAGCGCCTGCGGGAGCTTCTCCGCCACCGGTGGACTAACCCCAGCAAGGGGCAACGAAGTCCAGAGCGGAGTTGCTCAAGCGCCGGGCTCATTCCGGAGCTTCTCTGCCGCCGGTGGACTAACCCCAGCAAGGGGCAACGGAGTCCAGAGCAGAGTTGCTTGAGCACCGGGCTTTGGGAGGGGGTAAGTGGGTCGGGACAACGCCAGCCTCAGGAGCTCGTTCCGCTCCGCCTGGGACCATATCCCTCCCATGCAGACAACAGTGAAAGCTCTTCCAGGGAAAATGGGCTGGCCGCCGCAGCGGCCGTTACCTCTCCGGCTTTAAAACTTTCGGGGTCTCCGCGATCGCCCACTCCCTCCACAAGTCTCTGCCGTCCCGGAGCTGGATACCTTCCCTGCTCTCCAGGCGGTTTGGTGGTTACAGCGGCTGCAGCTGTGGATCTTTGCTCAGCCTGCCGGGTTTCATGCTCACCGATCGCTGCCTCTCTCTAAGCCTTGCCAGCTGCTGGTCCCCGCGCCGACCTGGTGCACTCCTCCGGTCTCGGTGCCCGGCTCCAGTCAGACAGATGGCCGGAAATTTGGTTCTGGAGGCAATGCTTCTCACAAGTTGGGGAACAGTGAGGAGGTGCCATATCTTGTGTTATATGCTGTACACTGTGTGTTCAATATCTTTAGTCCCAGGAACTCTCAATTACCATTGAGTTCCCACTATATTACAGTATCCCGCCGTACACTGTAATACAGGTCCAGTTCAATCCCGCCGCTTGCCACCAGTTTTATTAGTAAGCCTGTGACCGGAGCTTTGTGACAGGCTATTAATAATACAACACCCAAAGATATAACTGGGTTGAACCGGACGAGATTTAGATATGATAAAATATAATTTATTCCTTGACAAAGGTGAACACACGAGATATACAAATAAAAGACAAAATATGGACACTTACTTAAAGGTTAGGACAAGAAAGTCATCAGGATAAAGGATGGGCCATTTCTTCCATAATTCAGTTTCAGATGTTGACATCACAGCAATACACTGGCGACACACTTTATTCGAGCTCGGCTAGTCCCACGAATTCGGGTATACCCGGGTGTATTGAGGTTTGTGACTGTTTTCTGCCTGAGTGCATTGAGGTATTTTTCAGGCAGGGATTGAAGCATTTTATTCCCGCTGGCTGCAATACTGCACAGTATATATATATATACTGCATTACAATTCAT